>CAKAOI010045717.1:0-81506 GCA_916701655.1 Sebastiscus albofasciatus | reverse complement strand
AAATAAATAAATAATAGTAACTTAAGTAAAAACATTAAACAAACTCACCATTTTACTAGCCTTTTTTATTAAAAATAAAAATAAAAATAGGCTGAAAACTCGATAAAATGTCAAAATATATGAGGTGCATGTGAAGGCAGCACACCTTTGGAAGTGTAGACATGTCTGTGAGATTATCAAGGGATTATTTTGGATTGACATTACGCATTGATACTGCAGAGCAGCTCAACATGGATTGTTTATATGGTGCGTAATGATGCGTAACAGCATCAACGTGCTCAACAAGCATGTGCAGCCTGTGTGACCGTGGTGTTGCTGTGCTGCTGCCGATAGGAGGGACTGCTGCTCTCTTCTCTTCTGCAGTGAGACAGTGAGAGCTGCTGCACAGCTGGAGCGCGAGCAGAGGGCTGGCACGCGGGTTCCAGCTGCGAGCAGAGAGGACTGGAGAGCTTCTGATGCATCACATCCAAAATAGGACAGGAGAGGACTTGTGTGCACTGGTATAGGGTTAATGTGCTGTGAAGAAAACACACACACACACACACACTTGCAGAGCCCATTGAGAGACGCGCCTGCATCAACTCCTCCAGAGTGCGTCTCTTCTGAGGACTTCTTGGGTTTCGATCATCGATCATCGATGCTGCTGCTTGTGTTGGTGGTGATGTAACGCTTCTCATCTCGGTGCTCAACTCCACAAACTGTCATCACCTCCTCTCCCAGAGCATGGGACCCTTCAAACTCTAAAAAGGTAAGACGTGTCATAACTTCCATGTTGACACATTTCAGATGTCTGTTCTTTCTCTGTCTGCTCAGGCATTTCTATTTAGAAGAAACCCACCACAGTGTAATGCTATGTGCCTGTCTTACAGTCCACTCCTTGATATATCAGTGCATTGTTGTGTTGCAACAGTTGTCTTCTTGCAGCAACAGCCACAGCAATGTGAGAATTACCATGTTGATTGCTTTAGTGTTTGTGATTTGTATTTTATCTCTATTTGTGTCTGTAACTTTGTGTTCTTGCTGCTGACCGTCTTGGCCAGGTCTCCCTTGGAAAAGAGGTTCCTAATCTCAGTGGGACTAACCTGGTTAAATAAAGGTTAAATCAATTAAAAAAAAAATAATATCAGTGCACTGTGGTGTTGCAACAGTTCATAAGCTCATGCAAGGGCTTGCCTTCTTGCAGCATCAGCCACAGCAATGCAAGAATTACCATGTTGACTCATTTGGGAGTCATAAATGTACTTTGTAGTTTGTGTTGGAAAGAAGCAGTCACAGCTGTTGTGCTCAGACTTGCAGAATACATGGGTTGCACCATACAGCTGTCTTTTATATCTACTAGTTGAACTAATGGAACTAAAGGGTCAATGCACGGTTATTTTCAGGAGGAAGACTGAGTGAGCAGAGTAGAGGAGGATGCAGGAACGCCTACTGCTAAAATTAGATTGAGGGAGTGGCAGGGTCTTTATCCTGCTGTGACTGCTGGTGAGAATGATGGTAAACAAAAGTCTGATGGCATGCAAAGTCATGGCTTGACCCATCTGGGAAGGTAGAGAGGGAAGTGAGGTATCCATCAAATGGCACAGATGATAACTTTCAAGACCCCTGGCGGCTCTCAGCTAATAACCAATAAACACCTGTGTGCTGATGAGAATTCGCCGTGACTGGAGAGCAGCACTGGAGGCCACATCCCAGCTCATTGTGAGTCAGCCTTGGCTGCTGAATTAAACAAGCAGGTCAGACCTACCTTGCTCACTTCCTTCAATCAGCCCCCTCATTACATGTTCTCTTATACAGGCTGCAGACTGCAGTGATTCAAGGTGATTTTTTTTCTCTCTTCCGCCGCCCTCAAAGCCAGCAGGGATTAGGAGGCATCTTCGAGAGCCGGGGGTTGCTGATTACTTGCTCTACTACAACTTCGCTTATACTTCACCCCTGCCCTTAGCCACCCACGCTTTGATGTCAGAGCGGTGGGATTTTACTTGTAAGCCGAGACCGGCTGCCTGTCTGGACATTCGGAAGTCTTAGCAGCTGTAGTTTAGTTTTGCAGCTCATCACGCCCTTGTGGGAGACAGAAAAGTCACTTCGGTGTTTTTCAATGCATTTGGCCTGGAGCTGCATGTTGTTGATTAACTGCACCTATTTTGAATATCGGACAAGCTGGCTTTGTGTGCACTTCATCTGGTCATCCAGATCAGTATTTGATTCAGAGCATGCAAATGTGGCAGCCATTGACATAACTGGGGCTGTCCTCAACCAAAGAAATAGTCGACTAGCACGCATATGATTTTGTTGAGTAGTTGATTCAATCGACAGATCTGTGACACTGAGTTTCTCCACAAAGAATCACACCGCTTTAAAAAAGGGACCTACTATGCTTTTGTGCTTTTCCTTTAGTGTGTTATATAGTTATTGTGCATGCAAAAGGTCTGCAAAGTGACAAAACCCAAAGCCCACGCCAAATGGAGTTACTCTCTTCCCCACAGAAACACTGCTACTAAACTGCCAGAAACGCCTTGATTGAAGTCCCGCCTTTTCCTCCGTAACGTGGTGATGTCACCAAGTAACACATTTGCATAGTACCTGTCTAGCGGCTAGTTTGGCACGCCCTCAAACAAAGCTAGTTAGAGCAAAGCTGGAGCAGAGTCCGATGAGTTTGGTTTGCTTGACCGATCACAACAGAGTGAACATATTGTTTCAGACAGAGGGTGAAAAGAGGTGCTGCAGCATAGCTGGTATGAGATAAGCTAAGTGTTTTTTGAACATTTAAGCATGTAAACACATTCTAGTAGAAACCCAAAACACAAGTATACACCTAAAAATAAGCACAATGTGCTCTTTAAATCTTGTGTTTACCAGAGACATGTTCATTAGTTTCTTAGAAATAAGTCATTCAGCATGAAAAAAGCACTAATCGATTAAAGAAATCTTTGTCGACTAAGACCAAAACAACCGATTAGTCAACTAATCAACTAAGAGGGGGCAGCCCTAGCTGTCACCAAAGCACAAATCAATAAAACAATTAGTCTGCAGTTCATTTAATCAGACCGTAGATTATTTGATCAGCAATTACGTCAAGTAACCAATGGTCTCTGTGATCTCATGTACCCAACAAGTGAAATAGTGCTTGGCTAGAAAGATATAGGACTTTAAATAGAAAGGATTTCAAGGATTAAAAGTGCCTTCAGCATAGTGGTAAAATCAAGTACAAGAGATTTAAAAAACAAGCCTCTGCATCTCTATTTCTCCTTTCTCTCCTCCGCTGCCGCAGTGCAATTATTTCAGGCCTCTGGAGCGGCCACCCTTGATATTTAGCATCACTTCCAGCCACCTCCTCCACCTCAACCTGCAGCGGTGTTGCACTTGTCATGAAAGCCAGCCATAATTGGATCTATTGTGCAGGGCTGTTGCTTTATGCCAAAGGACCAACAAGCAACAAATCTGAGAGGAGGAGGAGAGGGAGGAATAAAACTAATGCAGAGCAGAGGGACGTAGCGAGGAAGAGGGAAACAACACTCAATCAACACAAGAGAAAAATCAAACAAAGAAGAAAATAATTACAGAGAGCAGACAGGAGCCGCAGCTCAGACAGACACGTGTGCTGGATGTTCGCCATCATTGGGGTGTAACGGTCCAGTGCACTTTCTGCCTCTGGCCGCTGCCTTCCATATCTCACTTTTCATCAGCTAATCCCATCTATTCCTCCACAGCCCCTGTGCTACACTCCTAATTACCTGTACCAACTTTACCTGCTAGGCTGAATTCACACCAAGCATGTTCGAAGCAAAACTGGGGATTGCTTACTCCTTTAGATCACGGACAGTGGTACTCAAATAACTGCATTTATAGGTCCAGTGTGTAGGATCTGGCGGTATCTAGCGGTGAGGTGAGGAGATTGCAACCAACTGAAGCCTCTCCTGTGTGTCTAGCGTTGCAGAGCTACGGTGGCTGACGCGAAAATGCGAATGACGCTCTCCAGAGCCATTTGGAGCAGAGCCAGTGCGTAGAGTGTGTGTGTACGTGGGAAGTGAGTGTTGAAGCAAGAGAGAGAGAGTGGCGGCGACGGGAGCGAGTAACGTTATCGACTCTGGCCCAAGCAGGAAGTTGACAGAGTTTGGTTTGTACGTTCTGGGCTACTGTTGAAACATGGAGAGGACTCACTCCCTTTTTAGATATAACTGGCTCATTCTAAGCTAACCATAACAATTCTTATTTTCAGGTGATTATACACTATACTTATTAATATTATATTCCATTTCTGCCAATAGATCCCCCTGATTGTTACACACTGGTCCTTTAAAAGTTTTCTTCTGAACTTCAAAGTGTTTTACTGATTTAAAGAGGACCTATCATGCTTATTTTCAGGTGCATACTTGTATTTGGGGTTTCTACTAGAACATATTTACATGCTTTAAATGTTAAAAAAACACTTTACTTTTCACATACCGGCTGTACTGTAGCACCTAGTCGCTAGGCAGATATTATGATGCAAATATGTAACTTGGTGACATCACCATGTTACAGAAAAAAAGGCGGGACTTTAAGAGAGGCAGTTCAGGAGCTGTGTTTCTGTGGGGTAGAGAGTAACTCCCTTTGGCGTGGACTTCGGGCTTTGTAACTTTGCAGACATTTGCATGCACAATAACTATATAACACACTAAAGGAAAGGGAAAAAACACAAAAGCATAACAGGTCCCCTTTAAACACCAGAATTTAAAGACATGCAGCATAGGCAGCTGGAATCAGATTTGGTTTGGCTCCCACTAACTTGGCAGGACAACAGCGATCCTAAAACTATGTAAATAAATGATCTAATTGTGAGTGGATGTGATTTGTCTTAATGCGAACCAGGTCACTTCAAAACATCCCCCATTGGTTCAGTCCAGAATAAGTAGTCCTCTCTACTCTTTATCTGTCCCTGCATCACCTCATCTGCTCCCATGAAAGGGCACAGACCCTGTGAAATCTCATATGTCAATGCTCTCCTCACCTTTAAAGGCATGGACGCAGAAGAGAGGGAGACATAGGAGGGGAAGGTAGCTGTTGAGGGAAAGTGTTAGAGCTATAAATCAAGCTGTGTCTGGAATTAAATCAGTCAGGGGGGGGAACACAGTAGTGGATGAGCCTGGTGGGAGGGCGGATCGAAACTCACTGGCTGCGATATCTAACATAGTGTAGTGATTACTTAAAGCAGTGAATTAGCAGTGATGGTGATCGCATGGCTGATTAGTTTATGGTTTCAGTTGACTGGCATCATCCTGTGCTACAGGTGTTAGGCGTGCCTCACTTTCAGAAAGGGAATCGAAAAAATTGTACATAACGCCTGTGGTATCCTGCACCTGCAATCAAAAAAGTGCATTCTTTACTTGGAGTGTGTCTGCAGTCTGTAATCTCTCACACTCTTTATCTGAATGCACACAATGGATGGTGTATTATGACTGCAGGAAATTGTGGGGTTTGTGGTCTGCTCAGGGATGCAAGCTGTTTTAGGGAGGAATACATAAACAGGAACTAGCCAGTGCTAACGTTGTTTAAAAAAGCCTGCAGGGGTAATGAGGAGGCTGGCTGGCTGAATGTGAAACTCTGACTCCTAGCATACATGAAACTAGTTCAGAATGAGTGTTACATAAAACCACCCTGAGCGCGGCTCTGACAGGCAGGAGGAAATGAAGCAGATAAACAATGCAAAGAAGAAAATTAGTCTCCACTTGTACTGTATGTGCCCTGCTCTGCAAACCACACGTTTCTTAGAAAACACAAAGCATCACTTGGTGTCTGAGCCCAACCAAAGGCTGTTTATGGGTGGATGTTTTCCTGCAGCTACACAGTGTTTCTGCATGGAGGGTGGGCCTCTGGTGCCTCCGGGCAATGGAGTTGAAGCTCGCTGTTAAGGAATAGTTTTACATGGTGGGAAATATGCTTATTTACTTTCTTGCCAAAAGATTGGTGAGAAGATCGATACCTCTCTCAGGCATGTGAGTGGTATCAATCCTCTCATCTAGCTTGGCAGGAAAGCAAATAAGCGTACCTATTTCCCAAAATATCAAATGAAGCATAGCTCTGGTCAAAGATAATAAAATACGTTAAGCTAACCGGCTGCTGGCTGTGCTTCATATTTACTGTACTCTGGACAGAGTCATTCACGTTTTCGCGTTGGCTGCCGTAGTTCTTCTACACACTTGGCACACGGGAGAAGTTTGAGTTGGTTGCAATCTGCAACCTCACTGCTAGATGCCACTAAATCCTACACACTGCACCTTTAATTTGCGGAAGCAGAACTTATGCAGCAATTCATATTTTTTTTCCAGAAATCATATTTTTTTTCATATGAATCTGCTTTCTGGTAAATCCATTCTTCCTGTAAACACGATATTTTCGGTTACATGAAATTTATTCACCCGAGATGAAACAACAGGAAGTGAGATTCCTGACATCAGCATTGCAGAAAAAGCAGAAAGTGCCTCTCGCTTTGAAATTATTAGACGGTTGGCAGGAGCGGTCTGGGTGTTCACAGCGAGAAACAAACTCTAACGTTCTATTGCAAAAGATGGTGCATCACGTTTGGTCTTTTACACAATAAGTCATGCTGCCTCCGCCTTTCACTCATCACACAGCGAGAGAAGGAAGTTATGCGTGTCAGGGAGATAAGTGTCTTTCAATGTAGAGAGAAAAACGTGAGGAAAGAAAAACTTTAACTAAGAGTATTCATTACACTTAGAAAAAGCCTCTGTGTGTGAGATTGTGCAAGTTGAAAATGCACATACAGTCGCCACATGTCACACACGCATACCAACACACCCTTCCGGTATTTGTTATGAAGCAAACTTTCACATCTGGTAAAAAGGACAGAAGTTTGAGCAGGAAGCCTGAAAACAAAGCAGCAAAAACAACGTGACACAATGATACATTGTTGTGTTTAGGACGGAGGAGGAGGAGGAAGATATTATAACAGCGCATGGGATCTGCAGCAATGCCCTTTCTGTCTCACATATTACACTTTTCATTTGTTGAGTCAGAAGGTTGAGATGTGAGATATGAGAGTGTGCCAGATGTGGAACAGGATGCGTGACATTTTTTTGGAGGACGTAATAAAACATTACACTCTAGCAGCTGCTATGTTCCAGCAACACGTTGTGAAATGTGCATATTTTTCTCCTTAATCTTCTGTTAATTCAAGGTTGTGAAAAAATGCTGCTTGCCTCTTTCACACATACAGTATTAATTTTGCTTTTGAGACAGATTCAAGCTGCATTTCTTTTTTGTTTTCCAACACTACTATCCCTCCCTAGTTGATATTTTCCCTTTTTTAGCCAACAATCTCTTTCCATGTTTGACTGGGCTGAAGGGAGGTTGAGTACGCTCTCTTCCTGCCTCCCAGTCTCTCTCTTTATCTCCCATTCCACCGCCTCTCCCCCCCTCCATCCCAAAGGAGCAACTGTAGCCGCTAATCTCCGTTCGCAGCCGGTGCGCCCCCACCGATGTGGCATTCTGCATGTCCAGGGAAAAGGAAACGTTTCCCTTCCTGCTCTCAGTACCCTGCAGTCTGTAAATAGAGCCTGTCACCAGCCGCTCTGTAGGCCCCTCTGGAGAACTATATCTGTCCCGTCAAGCGACACCCTTGCTACAACTTCCTGAAACAAACCACGGGTTGTTGGGTAAGAGATAAGGGTGGTGTGTGTATTAACATGAAGATTTGTATATATATATTTGCAGTCCTGTAATTCTATCCACATGACCTCATGAGGACAGAAAGATGACATAAAGTGCAAATTACTTGTCCTCACTTTGGGGTCAAAATACAGTCAATGAATTACCATATTGATGTGAGACATCATTTATATAGTTACCACATGCAAACAAGTTTGTCTGCCTCTACCAGCTTTAAACTACATTCACACTGTGAGCCACCAGGTTGGATTTGTTGTTGAAAATCTAAAGTTAAAGTTTGGGCCCATTGGTGCATTTAAGCTACAGGTAAATGCTAAACGTCTGCATGCTAACATGCTCACAGTGACAATGCTATCATGCTCCCGTTTAGCACCACATTATTCAACGCATTGTCATACAACGGGTTTGTATGATATACTATGAAAAGTTTATTGCTAATTTTTCGGCAATTTCTGCTTTAGTCTTCTTAAAATAAACTTCAGTCTTCACAGCAAACAACTTTTGGTAGGTTTAGGCAACAAAACCACTTAGTTAGGTTTGGAAAAACATCAACTTGGTTAGGTTTAGGCAACAAAACTACTTAGTTAGGTTTAGAAAAATACCAACTTGGTTAGGTTTAGGCAACAAAACCACTTAGTTAGGTTTAGAAAAATACCAACTTTGGTAGGTTTAGGCAACAAGCGTTAAATGTTTAGTATTGTCACCTTCCTGACTGAAATCTGAGCTTGACAGTTGTGACTAACTATCCTCTTACAACCACTTAGTTAGGTTTAGAAAAATACCAACTTGGTTAGGTTTAGGCAACAAAACTACTTAGTTAGGCTTAAGAAAAGATCGTGGTTAAGTTAACATACGTACGGAAGTTATGTGACGAATAAATCAACGTTGACTTCTTGTTTCACACGGGACAAGAACACCGCTCTCCCGGGCGAAAGTCAGATGTTTTTTGACCCACCCCGGACCTCCTTCCTAAGTGCTGTTTGTTGTTTGTTATACTTCCTGGTTCACAATTATGCGGATTAGATGCAAATTGATTTTGTGGGATATATATGCATTATACTGCATTACTTTTTGTAGGTATAGCTACAAACAAAGTATGAGAAAAGTCTGAATTATTGGATAAGTTGTTTTGACCTGCAGCTCTAGAAGACATTATATCCTAATGGCTAAAGTAAGTCCATCATTTTAGTCGACGTGATGGACTGACCAGCCAACCAACACTGCCATCCCTGGAGCACCGCCACTACTGTGGCTAAAATCCTGGGTTTGAACCTTTTAACATGTCTGTGTGAGGCAGAATTAACTTCCTGCCTAATCAGAGTGAATCAATGCATCCCCATCTTTTAGCTCATCGCCATTATCCATGAAAACATCAATCAAACTTGTTTCACCCAAATGCCAGTGGGGAGGGAATAAAACTAAATCAATGGATGGCTGTATAGCGACTGTGCATCTAGCTCGGGGTATTTACCAGCATGGAAATGAGCCCATTATGGGAATATCAATAGCAGGATGGATGTCATTACCCGTGCATCTGTCATTGTCTTATCATCAATCAGTGCTATAGTGTCAATTTGAAGACATGGAAAGGTGTTGAAGATTTATGCAGCCAGTTTCATTCTCATGTGTGGGCTTTGTAAGAAGGCATACTTAAAGCATAGTCTGATGTGATTTAGGCAGGAAAAGGGTATGTATACGCGACATAATTTACTCCATTGGATAGAAAATATAGACTCACTTTACACAAGTATTTAAAGGGGACATATCATGCTCTTTTTCAGGTTCATACTTGTATTTTGGGTTTCTATTAGAACATGTTTACATGCTTTAATGTTCAAATAACACATTATTTTTCTCATGCCATCTGTCTGAATACGCCTGTATTCACCCTCTGTCTGAAACGCTCCATTTTAGCACCTGTCTCTTTAAGGGCGATATATTCCAATGAGCCTGCAAGTAAGTAAACTAAGTAAAACACATGCAGAAACAACTACTAACGTAACTTACTGAAACAAAACACCAGTCTACAACGGTCTTGAACACGGGTCACCTGGTTAAAGGTCTGGTGTTTGTTGGGCCCGTCCACCTCCCCACCCGCACACCATAAGTGGTAATTCTCGCTTTTTATACTACGTCACTAACTCTTATCGTAGCATTTATACACAGATGTGTTTACATTGCAGTCAGTACAGGATACATGGCGTAAAAACAACACGTGGAAATCAAGAAAGGCGTATTTATTGAACGCTTCTTACACCTCGTGCATTATCGTGGCATTTATACACCTCATTTCAGTTTGTGGGTTACTCCAGATACCCAAATGCATGTGCACAAAAACTGAAGAAGTTTTTCATAATATGTCCCCTTTAAGAACTGTCGATCAAGCATTAAATTCAAAGAAAGAAATGTGTGGATATGCACCAGTTTTCATGTTGTTTTATGGCTATAATAGTGGGAATGAGAAGGGCAGCAGTGAGATGGTGTCTCGGGCTGGAGGATGTGACATTTTCAGTGCCCACTAAACCAGCAGCACACTACAGATTCCACGTGGCCGGGATTGACCAGGCACCCGTCAACTTCCTTTTATCCCCGCTGCGCCCTCTGGCCCACCCCTAATCTACCTGATCGATGGCCCTGGATCATCGTCACCAGGCAACCAAGGATGACACCAAAGCTCCCGCAGTGTGTGCAGAAATCATGTGGGGATTATACTTAAAGAATTGCAAGAAAGGCTAGAAGGGAGGGGGGGGGCTGTCGAGGACATATCAGTCTCTGAATCCTCCTGAAAGCACAAAGAGAATTGGGTCGCGACAAAGAGCTCCTGTCAGCGGGATGATGAATGGAGAGCAAGATGGTATCGCTATTAAGACGGGCACAGCCTGTGCCGCAGTGCCAGACTAGACTCGGTTAAAAGCTGTTTCACCCTTTGCACAGGTGGCACATTTTTTCCAGTGTGACGGCCTTTGAGGGATGAATACATCTGCAGAGAAAGTAGTTGAGGACAGACTGTTCTGAAGCGAATGGTAAAAATGCAGAAGCGAAACAGATGCCCACTTTGTCACAGAGAAATCCATTTCAGCCCAGGTCTCGACGACTCTCATCGATAATGACTCTTGTTGTGTGGCAATAATAGACTCAGAGACCACTTTCCTTCTGATTAGATTCATGAGATGTGAGCAGTGGTGTCTGTTGATGTCGCAGGCATTTTTTCTTTGAGGTTTTTAGACTCTAAGCTATGGCACCGCACTATGGCACAGATGTATTTCCTGTGGTGACCTTAGCATCCTCACAGGAACTTTCATGTCTATCTATAGCAACAGCACATCATTCTGATTGTGGTCCAGCAGTCTGTCATTTAACACTTTATCTCTCCATAATCTGACCATGTCCTGTACAAAAAAGGAACAGATTTGAGGTTCACTATTCAGTAACACTTCATTTTATAGGTCGACAAATTTCATGGTAATTAGGTGATGATTAGCAAGTAACCTATTTGAAATTTATTACCCCAATATTTACCTCAAAAAGTTAATTGATATGCTTTATTTCCATGTCTGCTGATAAATAGATAATAATTAGCAAATAACTTCTTTGAAATTTCTTTAAAAACTCCCTGAATCATCACATTAGCTACCAGGTTGTGTAGACAATAAGTCACACGATGGTGAGATTTGTGCCTGATCAGAAGTGTCTTCTATTAGTTTTCCACTGCTGATGAATAGTAGTGCACAGCTTCTCAAGCCTAAGGGCCCTATTTTAACCATTATATGCTATTTTAGCATATAATCCTTAAATAAAGTTTATAATAAAGTAATTTTCGATACATTTTGAGGTCAATATTGGGGTAATTTGGTAGTAATTGCAAAGAGGTTACTTGCTGATTATCACCTAATTACCATGAAATTTACAGACCTTTAAAATGAAGTGTTACCGCCACTATTTCACTCCTCACTTACTCTCACTGCATGACTGAAGCTTTAGGGTGATCCTTTTCTTTTCCCTCCATCCCTGCAGAAACGTGTGTGGCTGAGACAGCTCGTGAAGCCTGTAATTGAGTGTGTCCGCCCACCGCGTTGCAGCAGAGACAGCGTGGTGGAAGGCTTCATTGTGTCAGGCACAATAGATACGTACACACAATCATCACACCCTGCCACAGAACCACAACATTGAAGAGCCATTAGTAGAACCAGCATGATGCGGATTGCTAACTTTGTCACTCGAGCGTAACCTCAGCGTTACCTTTCTTATCAGCAACGAAGCAAAAATATCCAGTGACTTCCTTTATCTCCTATTTCACCACCAGATCAAGTCGTAACCTGTATAGAAGACTAGTGTGTTTTACTTCTTCAGACACAATAAACGCTGCCAGGATTATAGCAAACGATTCCCTCAGGTTGCTCTGACTCTTATACCACACTTCTCTGGATAAAAACATGTATTTTGTGCGTTGTGTGCAGAGGTGTGTGTGTTGTGAAAGTGGCTGGGCAGTAAGATGCGGTTGCCATGGTTCCCTGCTGCGAGGACTTATTCAATATGCATGTCTTTCTTAACTTATTTCCGTAGCACATGTACGGTAGAACAGAATGCCATCACGCCTTTAACACTTGTACACTGACTAACACTGTGCTTGCATTGTGTTGTATACAACAGACTACATCAGAGCATGTCAGGGACAGATCATTAATTGTGGTTTCCTGTTGATTGTGTTTGTGGCTTTCTATTAGTTTGTCTAACAAGCCACATTGAGGTCAAAGCACGTTGAACTGTCTACGTAAGTCATATTTTACCATCAAAATTACCTGTTTGTGTGCTAAATTGCATTATGTTAACCATACCTTTCTCAGTGTATAAATGTAAATAGACGTCAGACACTGTGAATGACCTATATGGATAGTAATAAGGGCTGTCAATTGAAATAGTTAATCACGATTAATCACAAATTAATCGCATATCTTTTATCTGTTCAAAACGTACCTTAAAGGGAGATTTGACAATTATTTAACACTCTTATCAACATGGGAGTGGACAAATATGCTGCTTTATGAAAACATATGTTTATATTTATTACTAGAAATCAATTAACAAAACAAAACAAGAACAGATATTGTCCAGAAACCCTCACAGGTACTGAATGTAGCATAAAACAATATGCTCAAATCATAACATGGCAAACTGCAGCCCAACAGGCAACAACAGCTGTCAGTGTGTCAGTGTGCTGACTTGACTATGACTTGCCCCAAACTGCATGTGATGATCATAAAGTGGGCATGTCTGTAAAGGGGAGACTCGTGGGTACCCAAAGAACCCATTTACATTCACATATCTGGAGGTCAGAGGTCAAGGGACCCCTTTGACAATGGACATGCCAGTTTTTCCTTGCCAAAATTTAGCATAGGTTTGGAGCGTTATTTAACCTCTTTTGAGACGAGCTAGGATGATTTCTTAGGTTTTCTAGTTTTATATGATACCATTATCTTCACTCTAGCTTTAAAACTGAGCCTGCTTCAACCTAAAAATCGCAAGTTGCATTAATACCTTAAAGAAATTAGTGGTGTTAAAACGAATTTGCCATAACACGTTATTATCGCGTTAACTTTGACAGCCCTAGTGTTAATAATATCACTTAAACTGCCAGTCAATATTTTAGGTGGCATTTTCATCAGTGATGGAATAAGTAATTAGATCCTTATACAAGAGTAAAAGCAGCAGTACCACAGTGTAAAAACACTAAAGTACAAGTAAAAGTCCTGCATTCAGAATCTCAGTTGAGTAAAAGCAGGTAAGTTGGAAAGACAACGTAACTTATTCTAAAACAGGCAAAACCCCCACTATCATCAAACTGTGGGAACTGTGGGAAACAGACATAAATGACAAACAGACAATGTCGATTTTATATGTAAGAAAGCTTTTAAATTAGGAGATTGAAGGGGTTTAGGGTAGAAAACGTGTAAGCCTGATAGAGAGCACCCTTATTTTTAACATCTCTCTTTGGTATGGGCACTTGACTATACAGAAACAAGCTGACCAGGACTGTTAAGACAGCAGGGAACATAGTAGGCCGCCAACAAAAGCCAAAAGATGACCTCTCCAGCACAGCCGTACACAGGAAACCCCGGTCAATCATCATCGACAAAACACTTCCCCTCCATCCTGAGTCTGAGTTGCTCCCCTCAGGGCGACACTATAGAGAATAGCCCCGGCAAAGAACAAGATCTACAAAAGGTCCTTTTATCCCAAATGCCACAACAGCAAACTTAAATATGAACACTGCAAAGCAAAAACGCACAATCTTACCAAGTATATTTGTCTAATTACTAGTCAAAATATCTCATAATACAAGACACAATTACATTTCAGTGACTTGTTTTCAGACAATGCATCTTGAATATCTTGTTAAGTGACAAATTACTTTTACAGGCTTATTATGACACACAGCTCTTTCTAATACTAGTGAAATATAGCTCAAAATGAGTCTCATTTTATTTTGAAAGGCCTACATATTACATCTTATTTAAAGAAATCTTACCAAGAGTATTTTCACTTGTTCCATTGGCAATTGTTTTCTACTTATTACAAGCAAAACACTTTGTATTCATTGGTTTTTTTTTTAACTTAGCTTTTATCTAGTGAAAATATGAAAGGTTAGTCTGTATGCCATGGATGTAAATGCAATGACTGTTGTAACATGGAGAGATCTTTGTTCTGTTTTATGTGATGTTTTTTTATCCTGTGAGACCAAAGATCATTTTCCTGCCTTGGCTGGACAATAAAGTTTATTCTATTCTATTCTTAGAATAAAAAATGATTAGCGAAATGTACTTCTCAACAGTAAAACGAGTCATTATTCAGCAAAACTGTTGCATAATTCCTGTTAATGAAACATTTTCACGTCAACTTTTGGGCTGGATATTGAATCTCAATGGCCAAAATGTATAGCATTGCACACACTGTCCATTCTTGTTTACATATTCTTTATGTCATATCTTATTTTGCTAGTCATAACGTTTCCAATTGTTCAATTGTGTTAATTTAGGAGAGCCAAAACGGTATTTATTTTTCATCACGTCAGACATTTAAACTCTCTGCTGACCAATTATATCGTTCTCCTTCAAGCAGAACGAGTTTCAGGGCAGGTTTTGCAGACTGACACCTTGAATTTGTCGGCTCAAATCAAACCATCATGTCGGCAGGGGAAGATGACATTGAGCGGCAGATATCCCCATTAAATTCTCCAGCCCTAAATGTTGTGTAAACAGTCACTGATTCTCTCACAGTGTGGAACGGCATGCAAAATAACCGACCACACAACTATTCCAAACATGCAGCAGCGGCCTCTAGGAATTTAATTTCCTCTCTTTGCTTAAATAGTAATTACTCCCTCTTTTTTTTTGCTCGCCTTTGATCCTTTCGTTTCATCTTCTTTTGTGTTCAGTGAGAGGCACCAGAGTCGAACCAGAGAGAGAGAGAACCGAGGGAACAAACAGAGAGGAAAGGAACGATGGAGTCCACGATGACGGAGCAGTCGGCCGCAGTGGACGAGCTGGTGGAAGCGTGCATCCAAGCCTTCGGTTGGTCATTTGAAACACTGTTTGTTCAGTCTATAAAAACAAAGTCTTTACATTATAGTTTATATTATATGTTACGTGTTGTGCAAAAATAGATGCAGACTTATTGTTAGCAGGTGATGCTTGCCCTGTGAGTACATCCTCCTGATGATGACTGATATCCCATTTGCTTCTTCTAGATGAGAAGGGCACTTTGAAGGATGCGTCCGTGGTCCGCATGTTTCTCATGATGCACCCTTGGTACATCCCTTCAATCGACATGGCTAAGAAGCTAGTGTTCAAGTATCCTTCACCTTTGTTTACTGCTACTTCAGGGATTTGGTGTTCGTCTACAAATATCACTTCACACGCTGCTGACAGGAAAATGGAATCAAAGCCAGATCAGCCTGTTGTCTATCTCCTAAAACTTAATGAGATTTTAAAGAGGACCTATTATGCTTTTATGGTTGTTATATAGTTTTTTGTGCATGTAAAAGGTCTGCAAAGTTACAAAGTCCACACCAAAGGGAGTTACTCTCAGCCACAGAAACACTGCTCCTGAACTGCCCTGAAACGCCTCGTTTGAAGTCGTGCTTTTTCTTCCGTAACGTGGTGATGTCACCAAGTAACACATTTACTTAATACCTGCTTATTGACTAGTTTGGCACGCTCTCAAACAAAGCTAGTTAGAGCGGAGCAGAAGTGGAGTCGGTTTGATTCGGTTGACCAATCACAAGGGGGGCTGCAGGAGCTCAAACGGAGCGTTTCAGAGGGTGAAACGAGGTGCTGCAGCACAGCCGGTATGAGAAAAGTAAAGAGTTTTTTGAACATTAAAGCATGTAAACCAACACATTCTCACCCCCAACTCATCAAATACCGCTGCTTGGTCAGTGCCCCTCGGCATCAGAGACTGACGCACGGGGTACCCCTCTTGTACTACTTTTGGACGGACCGGGGACGGCGTCAATATACACTCGTTACATGCATAGTGTCCTTAGGAAGTTAGGTTTAGACAACACAACCACTTAGGTAGGGTTAGGAAACGGTCATGGTTGTCCTTAACATCACTGAGTAGCGACTCACAGGACTGACGATGCCGACGAGTCACTTGACTAAAGACTGACGTGACAAAATAAGTCAATGTTACTCCTGGTTGAAAGTCTTGTGTCTGTTTGACCCATCCACCACCACTCCCGCCCACCCTTAGCGGACTCAACGCTATTAATACTACGTCAGTTGCTCCAACCGTCGAATAACACGGCAGGTTGGTTTACATTGGAGTTAATTGAAAGCCCAGTTCGTCACATGCCGTCGCTAAAGGGTGCCACCGAGCGTCGGTTTCCAATGCCGAGGGTGTAAACATGTTCAAGGAGAAACCCAAAATACAAGTAGGCACCTGAAAAGAAGCACAATAGGTCCTCTTTAAGAGAGTTTTTATGGAAATTTGCAGCAAAGTTAAACCTTGACTTTTAGATAAGATCTCAAGAGGAGAGCTGCACTGCTGAGCGCCGCACACGAATATGCCACCTTGTCAAGTAATAAACTGTTATTCATTTTTTTTTTTTATCTCTTCTCGTGTTATTCCTCTCCGACCCTTGGTCTGATGATTCATTTATGGATTTGTGAGTTTACAATTGAATATTGACAGTCATTTTTATTTTAAAAAAGTCACTTTTTAACATCATGTAAACCAATTTAATCACGCAAAGACCTTAAACTTAGTGTGACATTATTGTGTAGATGTAAACAAGTCTATCCTCCAGTATTTTTTCCCTCATCGTTCTCTCTTTTCATCCCTTTGTTCTTCCGTCCAGGTACTGGATCTCTGAGTTTCCAGCAGAGTTCAATCTGAGCCCGGAGCTGGCCGACCAGATCAAAGACTTTAAAGACCTCCTGAGCACCGAGGGCAACGAGCGCCAGAGCAAGCTCATTGACCTCGACAGTGTGTGAGTGAATTGGGTTGCTGAAAGCCGAGCGTGCTGTTGACAGTGTGAATGAACGTCTCTGTCTGTCTGTGGGTGTTTATGTCAGCGTGCCCTTTTATTGCCTGCTCTCAGACTTTGCTGAGCTGAGCTCTGCCGGGTCAGTGACTTCTCCTTTTCCCATAAAAGCAATATCGGTGTGACCTCGACTTCCCTTGAGTGCTCCTTGAGGAGCAGGCTTTGTGGAGCAGATTTGTGAGGGAATGTCCGTTAACACATTTTACAAGTCAGCAAATTTCATGGTAAGTAGGTGATAATTAGCAAGTATTTGAGATTTCTTTGATATTACTGCCAAATTGCCCCAATATTTACCTCAAAAATGACTTTGTTTGTCTGTCTTGCCTTGGGACTTGACTCTGGACTTTTATTCTTATTATTTTATATCTATTCTAAACATTATTTAAGAATTATATTCCGCTATTTCCCAATAAACAGTAATAAATAGCTGGTAATTTATTTAATACATCTCCAAGAAAAGAATATAAAGTTAATTGATATGCTTTATTTCCATGTCTGCTGGAATTGTTTGCTATTTTAGCATATAATTGTTGAATCATGTTCATAATAAAGTAATTTTGAGGTAAATGTTGGGGTAATTTGGCAGTAATTCCAAAGAAATTTCAAATAGGTTACTTGCTAATTATCACCTAATTACCATGAAAGTTGCGGACCTGTAAAATGAAGTGTTACCGAATGTCCTTCTAGAAATACATTCTGCATTTATAGAACATGTTTGATCGTTTTTTTTAATCCAAACGACCAAATAAGAGAGAGCATTTCATAAAATATTCTTTACGTCCCCTTCAGGCCGTCATATAAATGGAAGCGGCAGGTGACTCAGCGTGTCCCATCAGTGTCCAAAAAGAGGAAAATGTCCCTGCTGTTTGATCACCTTGACTCCTGCGAACTGGCTGAACACCTGACCTACCTGGAGTACAAATCCTTCTGCAAGATCCTGGTCAGTTTGCTGCTCATCCACCGTGATGTTTACAGCTCTTAAACTCTTTTGAATTCTTTAGTAATGTCACATGCTGCAGGCTCGTTGTAGTTGCTAAGCAATAGAGGTTAAAAATCGACTTTTACTGGCAGTAATTATATTTGTTTTTTGGAAACATTTTGTTATTTTGGGAAGCAAAGGCAATGACTGGGTGTGTGCCGATTTAAATGGTAGATGTCTTTAGATAATGTATTCCAAGTGTGATGGTGTTGGTGCCGAGATGGGCTTGGCTTTGTCTTTGTGTCTCTTCTAAAAGAGATTCTGGCTCAATATATAGCTAAATTAAAAATAGAGCATCTAGGCTACTGGTCTAAATGGACAGTAATGATACCTTTCTGCATTTAGACTACGTGAAAACAAATCTGTAAGTCTATATTTCACGGATTAAAGAAAATATGTTGGACATAACTCCCTGTAAAAGTTGGTTTTACACTTGTCTGTACATATAAAACATGTTAATTAGTGAGCTTTAGAGGAACTGGATGGTGGATTGTGTTACCTTTGGACAGAGCCAGGCTTGTTAATCCCCTCTTTATGGTAAGCTAAACCAACCAGCTACATTTCCCATACAGACACGAAAGCGGTATTGATCTTCTCATCTATTTCACGTCAGGAAAGCAAATAAGGATATTTCCCAAAATGTCAAACTATGCCTTTAAAGAGGAACTCAAAACAGTGATTTAGTGTTTCACTTCCATAAAGCTGGGGGACATACAGGAGACCAACGCTCCAAACTTGCGCTGAATTTTGGCAAGGAAAAAGTGGCATGTCCATTTTTCAAAGGTGTCCCTTGACCTCGGACCTCAAGATATGTGGATGAAAAGGGGATAATAACATGCAGTTTGGGGTCATAGTCAAGTCAGCACACTGACAGCTGTTGTTGCCTGTTGGGCTGCAGTTTGCCTGTTATGATTTGAGCATATTTTTTAAGCTGAATGCAGTACCTTTGAGGGTTTCTGGACAATATCTGTCATTGTATTGTGTTGATTGATTTCCAATAATAAATATATACATACATTTGCATAGAGCAAGTATATTTGCCCACTCCCATGTTGATAAGAGTATTAAATACTTGACAAATCTCCCTTTAAGGTACATTTTGAACGGATAAAAAACATGCAACTAATTTGCGATTAATCGCGATTAGCTATTATAATTGATTGACAGCACTAGTCAAAATGAAAGCAGTCTCAAGTATAGGTCAAGGCCAGTCGAGTCCTACATTTCCCAGAATACAACTCAACAATAGTGTCTTTTATCAGACCTTTCCTAACTAAATTTCTGAGGATATACATTAATTATCGTCAGGATTTCTAAATTTGAAAATACCGGGATGTAAGCATGTTGTAATTTGATTTAAATAAATGAAATAAAATGTGTAATGCTACTTACTCCTTTTAGTTTCAGGACTACCACAGCTTCGTGATGCATGGCTGCACAGTGGATAACCCCATCCTGGAGCGTTTCATCACGCTTTTCAACAGCGTCTCCCAGTGGATCCAGCTCATGGTGCTCAGCAAGCCCACCGCCCCGCAGAGGGCTGCCGTCATCTCCCACTTCATCAGAGTGGCACAGGTCTGTCCGCGGGGCCCATTAAGATTGTTTACTGCACAGGTTTTAAGACAGAGATGGGGGGGGAGTTGTAGTGTTCAGGGTCCATGTGGAAGCAGACGGAGAGGAGATGATTGCCTGGAGCCGCGGAGAAAGAGGAGAGAAAATTAGAGATTAAACCAGGAGATATGGAGAGCAGGGGGAAAAGTCACGGCGAAGCCTTGACGACTTGCACACACACATCATTTCCCATTCAGCAGCACAAATTGTGAGAAAAAGTGAATTTAATTTTAGAAGGCTTTAGAGGTATTAGCATGTTAAGATGCCGACTGAGAGCTCGTTAAGATAATGCTGCTGTCAGGGGAAAGCATCTCCATTAAGACGCTCTTGTTTTTCGCTGGGTAATGATGCATTTTTGGCATTATCCAAAGGCTTTTACGGGCCAGAGGGGTTGTAAAATTCTCTCAAACAATGGCGGAGCGTGTCAAAATTGATTTGAAAGAATGAAAATCACCTAAATTTGAGATGCGTGATTTTCACAATTGGAAAATAAAATGTTATAATTCCCAAAAGAGAGTTAAATATGAAATTAAGACACGGTGTGTCATCAGTTAATTCTTGTTGGTTATAAATAATTCAGTGATGCATCCTACAGTAGAAGCATCAGTGTACAGTAAGGCAGGTGGCATGACTCACAGCTGCATGTAAAATATATATAAGGTACAGAGAGGAATAAAAGGTGGTAGGGGAAACTGTGGTGCATTTTGGGTAACATAAAAACACATTGATGGTGCCTTCAAATGAGCTTGTGTTTACAACATGGGAATACACGATAGGACTGGCGTTATAAGTGGTTAAGTTATGAGAACGCCGCTGCTAAGCAACGTCAAGAAGCCAAGGAAAGGAAAAGGATCGAATTTAGGATTCATCCTCTTGGGATCTTGAATATCTGCACCAAATGTCATGGCAGTCCATCCAATAGTTGCTGAGATATTGTACCATAATTGCGATCCTTGGAGCCACGCTGCTACCATGGATAATCATCTTTTTCCTGCAAGTTCAGAGAGTTGTTGTTTGCACACTGGCCTGATAAACTGAAATCATCTAGGGTCATCTACAGGTCAAGATGGCTCTAATCCTAATCTCAACTTCATCTGGTTTCTACCCACCAACTCCCAAACACAGTCTCCAGCTCGCTCGCTGCCTTATATGGTTCCCTTCCCATAATGCCTACAGACTGTCATCCTTCCACTACAGAGACGTCCCTTAAAACGCCGTCCTGGGCTTCACCGTAATTGATATCATTTCAGTTTGATGTTATCATTTGGTCTGCCAGATGGGCTTGGTTCTCCCTCTATGTGACAATTCACTCATCTCCGCTGTGTGAGGGAGCTTCAGTCGACCATAGAAAATGCAGAAAAATAATTTCCATCCTTTAATAGCCTGCAGTGCTTTTGTGAATGCATCCTCGTTACTCATTGCTGTAGTCTACTCCTGCATTGATACCCGTTTTCCATCCATCCTCTTCAGCTGTAAAGCAAACTTGTGTCTCTCATCATTTATTTAGCGGGGTCTCAGTAGGTTTTAATACCACCCTCCGCCTTTATACACCAGCACTCCAACACGTCAGCACAGCTCTCGTCTCGCTCTCCTTGATATTGAACACTTGGACTTTTCCCAGTGTTTCGTGAAGCTTTGACAGCGTAGTGGTGAAGACAGATGCTGATTGTGAGCAGCCTTGATGTGTGGGGGATGAATGACAGATCAGCTGCAGAAAGAGTTACCTGCTCTATAGTCTCCCTCCTCCCGATCTCCTTTTTATGTATACAGTATATTCCTTTTCAAATATCACCACTCTTTCAGATTATTTTAAATAGTTGAAAGCTAGGGTTGGTAATCTTCTTCAAAAACAGTTTTTGTTATATTTGTTTAAATTGTCATTACACCCTGACAGCAAGCAATAAATCAAATGCTCTGGTATCTGGTATATGTGGGTGTTGCAGGACTGTAATAAGCTCGTTGCACATCAAAGGAGTCTTCCAGAAGCTGCTAGCTTGACAGCTGTGAGTACTAACAATGTTCATTGTTTACTTTTTGGGGAGTGGCTTTGGAGGGAGGCCTGAAGGGATTGCGACTTTCTCGCTAGTCAGGCTGCCATTGTAAATAAGAATTTTATCTTAATTGACTTGCCTGGTAATTAAAGGTTTAAAAAAAGAGATTTAGCGACTTTCGGAGCTAGTGCTGCTAGCTACTTTCATTGGATTGGAGTTGGCAACACTGGGCTGGGTTTTTCGGTTGGATACTTTTTAAAATCTAGCTGCTAGTTTGCTAGTTTCTCAACATTACCTATCCCTAGCTTTAATGCTTATTAGCATATGTCAGCATGCAAAGATAAGATAATGAACATGTTAAATATTATATCTGCTAAACATCAGCTTGTTAACATGCCAAAATATCCCAGATGGGAGCTGCCATCTGTGAGATTTTGAACTCATTTGGAGCCCGAGTCTGCGCAGTAGTGATATCGAGGTCACCAGTCCAAAAAATTGCGAGCCGAGCACGGCTACTCACCGCTGCCAATCATGACATTGCTTTTTATAGCATCAAATAACTAATTAAAACCAAACTTATCAGAAAAATGAACACTTGAACATACATCAGTGTGATGAGAACTACCTAAAATGACCTAAAATGTATTTGATGTGCAATTTGACTTTTTAGTTTGGCCCATGTCCCATCAGCTAACATGGAGGGGGCGGGATTTATGGCCTATACTGCAGCCAGCCACCAGGGGGCGATGGAGAAGTTTTGGCTTCACTTTTAGGGAGCTGTCACATCGTCCATCTTTATGTGACAGCTTTACATATCTAACTGCTAGTGCTTGTTACAAGAAGGCATTGTCTGTCCACACACCACATGTTCATATTCATAACTTTTCACATTACTCTACTGGCAGTTTAAACAGTGGGTAATGTGTCCACACAAAGATAACTAGTGTTTCCCACTTTGAATGTAGTGCCCAGAGGTCATTTGGGTTTCTGCCATTCATACAGAACGGGTGAACATTTGGGCAGATTCGTCAGAGGCCGACCATCCCAGCTGGAAATGCCCGTCGCCAATTTGAAATGCCTCAAACTTTGGTATTCAGACACGTCGCCCAGTGCGAGCACACGCAGGGACGAGAATTATGCTCAAGCTGATTTCAAATGTATTCAGAAGCGGCACAGAAGGTAGCCTCGACACACTTGACATTTCCCAGAGCTTCCCTCAGGGTGCGCTGGTTGTGTCCCATTTCAGCTCACGACTGACTCCTGCTCATTAGTCTCTCTTGACTTGCGTTATAATTCAAAATGCAAAAAAACCCGTCCCTTTCTTACTCATTGAAATCTCCATTCCAATTCATTTCACAATATGTTGTTTGTGTACGCGTCGGTGCCTTCTGGCTTTGATAAACAGCCACATCACCAATCGGCTGTGTGATAATTGGTTGACAAGAGGATGAATCCGTCTCCCGGTGCTATCACACACACAGCATTTATTCTACACCCAGTGGAAAAAGCCCTGGCATGTTGACAATGCAACACTTCTCATGTTGACAATGAAACCTTTCTTGGGCCTCGCCGGCGGTCACGCGCACGTGCAGTTTAGCCCGAAACGAATGCCGGGCTGCCTTCCACACTGCTTTGCCAATTGATTCCAAAGGGTGTTTGAGCTGAATCAAATGATCCCCTCTGGCAGTCCTCCCACACAGCTGTGACCCCATTGATTTTCTGTGTAGATGCCACGCAGGCTGAAGGGCAGCGGGGAGCCCTGCGGAGTGCCATTCACAAAGTGTTAGCTTAAGTTAGACACAGACAGGTTAGAGCAGTCAGTAATATCTTGGAATACTCAGATTAGGTTATGTGTGGATGTGCATGTGGGCTAGTTTTCTCCCCTGCATCTTTTTTGAACCTGTTCCACCTTCTTTCTTTCGCTCACACATTCATTCCCTCCTCTGTCACCCCTCGCTCCTAATATGTCCTCCTTCTCGTCGACAGAAGCTGCTGCAGTTGCAGAACTTCAACACGCTGATGGCCGTGGTGGGCGGCCTCAGCAACAGCTCCATCTCTCGCCTCAAAGACACGCAGACCCACATCAGCGCGGAGACCAACAAGGTGCAGTAGCTGCTACCACCCTCCCAGCCATCGCTGATCTCTTTTCTGGCATCCACAGCCAAAACGCCACCAGACGAATTCAATGTGTGCTGCATGTCGATGCACTTAGCGAGCGAGTGATATTAAATCTTGATTCAGTAATCCACATCTCGTCTGTGTGAGCTGCCAAGCTCCTTATCTGTGCCCACTACTCCTACACAGTGGCTTTTTAGAACTAAGAATTTGAGCCACGTAACTGGAAAGTTGAATGTTGTTGGGGGAGTAACAGTCTCGTCAGTTATGTAAGTCCATCTGGAGCAAAGTTTTCCAGAATGTTTTTGATTCTTCTAAACAAATCCCTCTTAAGACTTACTGTTTGTTGCCAACTCTCATCTCATCCCCTTCCATGTTATCCACCCTTAAATCCCCATGCATTCACTCAACCTGCAGGTTTTCAACAACCTCATTGAACTGGTGACGTCATGCGGGAACTACTGTCAATACCGCAAACGCTTCTCCGAGTGCTTGGGCTTCCGATTCCCCATCCTTGGCGTGCACCTGAAGGACCTGATAGCCGTGCACGTAGCGCTGCCAGACTGGGCTGACAAAGAGAAAACACGGGTCAACCTGGCTAAGGCTCAACAGCTGTACGCCATCCTGCAAGAGCTGGCGCTCATCCAGACCACGCCTCCTCACGTGGATGCCAACACAGACCTGCTCAACCTGCTCACGGTGAGTGCAAAGAATGTACAGAGTGTGTATGTACAGCGTGTTTAAAAATGTACCTGCGAAGAACAGCTTGTACCGGGATAAAATCAGGTCCCGAATCAGGTGCTGTGAGTTTGTTAGTCATCATGAAGTGCAGAGTTTGAAAGCGCTCGTTAACCACTCAGACAGCAGTGAAGTAGGAGGAGAAACTTTGAGAAGGATGAAACACTTTGTGTCCAGCCTGCGTACCAGGCTGTCTGTTTGATACATACAATTTGCTCTGCTGTGATTTGATTGGCTCGTGGTCAGACAGACTGTAGCCAGCTGGGACAAAATCTGTCTGTAGACAAAGGCCAGAGATTATATGTAAGTATGTAAGTAAGTTACAGGTTCACACATTTCATGGTAATTAGCAAGTAACCTATTTGAAATTTCTTTGGAATTACTGCCAAATTAACACAATATTTACCTGTTATCTGGTTGCCAAGGACAAAGAGTCGTCTTTATTGAACTTCACTGTACTTTAAATTGTTAACCTGTGCTGAAACCTCGTGTCTGTTTCCTGATTTAAGACCAAAGGGCTTTTGCTGTCGGAGCGCTTTGGCTTTGAAATGACCTAAAAGAGAACCTCAGTGTCAGTATCTCCTTTTTATATCTCAGCACTTTTGCAGGAACGCCTTTTATTATAAGAGATCACATTACTAGATTGTGTCATCACAGTACTATTAAATTGTAAAAGTGAAACATTCAGCGACAGTCATTTTGCAACTTCTTCCCCAGACTATTCTTCTCCCTCTCCTTATGATTCTCAAAGGTGGGGACCATTTGCGCCAATAAAACAAGCATATTGTATCCAATTACTCCCAACCACGTTAGCTTTGGGCCAATAGAAACTCTGATATGATTGATTCATGACAGATGTTTCACAGTCACTACACTCAGGGTGCAACGAACCGTTCCTGCTGCTGCTGCTTAGCTTATTAGCCAGCTAGCTGGCTGGCAAGCATAGAGAAATATCTGAGTCATTCCACATCGTCAAGAGACGCTAAACTAGCTACATTGAGAAAATATGACGACAGTTATATTGAGTTTGGTTTTATTGAGAACAGCGACGGTAGACTAAAATTCGTCATGTGTCTTCAGGTGCTAGCGAACGGAGCCAAGCTAAAGCGACATCTGATTACAAACTACCTGGAATATCAGGGCAAAAAAAGTTGTGTTAACATGATTCAAATTGAAATATGTATCTCTATATCACTATCAAGCTGGTCTGAAGTATTTAGGTTGAAGAGTTTTAGAATACAATGTCATATAAGAGTACAAATGGTAGTAAACATTATGCTTAATTGGTGTTACGATTATGAGGGGGTCCTTTTTCCCCAAAAAGTTTGAGAACCTCTGCCTTATATTACAATCACCAAACACCAACAAGAAGAAACGGAGGCCTCCACAAGGAAATAATCCGCCCAAAATACATTGTTGCTCTATGAAATACATGTGAAACGATGTGGGAAAAGGCATAACTTGAACCCTTTTCATATTCAGAGTGAGAGTTATCCATGTTATGAGCAAACAGTTTAGTGTAGCTACAATTTATGTTTAGTGAGAGCTCTTAAACTGGGAACACTGAGCGAGACTGATCTCAGGTTTGTTGCTGCCTGCACTTCAGCATGGAAGCCGGGGCGGTGTTTTCACACTTCACACTAACCCCCCCTGAGTGTGTGTGAGTATATTTTTGGCAGATGCAGATAAGAGTTTCCTGAATTTGAGAAGCTTTCTGTATTTAAACAACAATCCCGAGAGACTAATCACTCGATCCGGCTGCAGGTGTTCGTGTGAGATTGCAGCTGGCTCCTCTTTTTTTTTTTTTTTTTTGCGGTGAAAATGAAAGAAAACAACTTGACAGGTTTTGGAGCTGAGGGGCACCGGGGAAGTTTGCTGGACAGAGTCAATACCCAATTATCTTATGCCATGTGCTTATTGGAGTTGATCTATCTCGAATCCGAGGAGAGGAGAGCGAGGAGGTGGAAAGAAAGTCAATAAATCCTTCAAAATAAAATCCACACAGGCATGCCTGCAAACCACACAAGTTTAAAATACTACTTTGCTCCTTTTTGAGTCCTATTCATCAGCCTTTTCAAATAAAGCAAATTCTATTACATCATCTCGGATGTGTTGAACAAAGTCACAGTTAACCTCTCCTCTAAATCAGAAGGCCAAACAAGAAGAAAAGATGTTTTTTTCCCTTCCACTTCAACTCAATAAAATCCAGGAAACACAATTACGGTGAGAGAACTGAGGAAAAGAAATAGAATCGGCGGAACAATGGATCCAGTGGATGCTTACATGCATCACTTGGCTGCAACATGTTAGCTGGAGCAAAAAACAGATGCTGCCCTCGCATCTGTTGCCATAGCGGCTGTTTTAAAGTAAAAGATGGCTGTACTTAACATGTCCTACAATGGACAGGTTAGTGTGTGAGAGGGCACCTAGAAAATAAAGAACGAGGTGTGGAAACAGTCAGACTACGCCTCTAAAAGGCTGCTTTTGCTTGGACTCTGTGCAGGAATGTGTTTATTTAGTGGAGGAGATGAATGCTGGGAATATCTATGTGGTGGAGGCTCAACCCACAACATGTCAAATATGGAGACGGGTCATTTAAAGGGACTGTTTGTAACTTTTTAAGGGTATAAATGTAGCGGGTCGCCACACATGCGCGCTCGCATATGCGCGTTCGCGTGTGGCCACTGCCTCTCCTCCTCTGCCTGCCTGCTTTTACTCAGACAGAGCGCGCGTTCTCGCTCAGCTCGCTCCACCTCTAGACGTGAACACGCGCTCACTCCACACTGCAGAAGAGTTAGTTTAGCTCTGAGAATATCTAGTGAATGTACAGTGGACGTTTGAGCAGAAATAAATGCTGCAGCTCCTCCAGACCAACAGAGGTTTCCCGCGTCTTGTGAAGTGACGGAGCTCCTCAGCGAGTAACGTTATCGTCTCGTTACCGACCGGGTGCCGGTGTCTCCCTGCTCTCTCCGGCTGCGGGCGGAGAGAGCAGGGAGACACGCTGCAGAGCCCTGCTGCATCAGCCTGCGCTGAGGCAGCAAAAGCCAACACTAGGATCAGATCTAAATCATGTTCATGGAGAGACCTTGGTCTGGTCAGCTAACATTACTGCCAAGCAGCTGAAATATAGGGTGATATTGTGCTTTTAGCTGACGTGTGTCTCCTCACTGTTTTGAGCGATGCTCGTTCAGGTATATTTAGAGCGAGCAAGCGCGAGCTCGACGCTGACTTTCGTTGATTTCACGGCCACAGGTGTCGCTGTTAAGAAGCATTTCTGAAAGTTACAAATAGTCCCTTTAAGCACAAAATGGTCACACTAGTCTCCCATGTCCTGTTCTGTTCAGGTGTCTCTGGACCAGTACCACACGGAGGAGGAGATCTACCAAATGTCTCTGCAGAGAGAACCTCGCAAGCCAGCAGCGGTGAGCAGCACACTGATGGATCCCGTACTGGCCTGTGATATACCCCCCTCTGCTCCTGTCTTCACATGATGGATGGCCACAAATATATTAGATATTAGAAATGTTTTTCTTTCCCTTCTCTCGTGACATTTTGATCCTCTCTAGTAACCCTTGACTGCAGCTCTGTATAGCAGCTGTCTTTTCTTTGTAAGATGACAGCTTCTGCCTCTGGTTTCTCATTGGTTGTAGCAGAACTCCAGCCCCGCCCCCGCGCCTGACCCCAAGCCCACCATGATCGATGACTGGGCTGTGTCGGTGAAGCCCAGCGCCGACCCGACGATCATCAAGAAACACATAGAGAAGATGGTGGAGGTGAGTGTCTCACATCCCCCCTCTCTCAGACTGGACCCTGAAGGACACTGTTGTTATCCACTCCAACACCATCTTGACATGATAACTGCCAAGTGCTCTTGGCTCTTTGGCCAAATGGATAGTAATCTTTTACAATAATTACCAAGGCTGGGAGGGTCATCTGGAAACCCTGCACCTTGGTGATATTTTATGCAGTATTTTGCCTGGAATTGAAAGTCTATATAGTTCCCTGTGGGGTTGAGAATCATCTTAAAACTAATGGGTTCATTTCTATAATGCACGGCTGCTACTGGGATTCTTTTTTTGGGGGATTTTTGGACAATTGATAGTAAAGAGGCAGAAACGAAATGAGCAGAGAGAGATGGAACTGCAGATGTTGTGGTTACAGTATATGGTATGAACCATTCAGCTACTGGGGAAGCCCCTTATTCTTTCAAATGTGTATCTTTTGTATCTGACAACAGAAGAAGCATTCAATTTTTGTATAAGTTTCAAAATGATATAGAGCAATTCAAGCAGATATCCTTAAAGTTTATTTAACACGATCCTTTTCTAACAATTTAAAAATCGTAAGTAACTACATGCCATGTTGATAAGAGTATTGATACTCGACAAATCTCTCTTTAAAGTACATTTTGAACATATAAAAATGTGCAATTAATCGCAATTAACTATGGATAATCGTGTGATTAATCGCGATTAAGTATTTGAATTGATTGACAGCCCTAATTGATTCATATTGTGATTAACATTGGGGAATCATTACAGGGCCCTCTAGGCCTTCAGGGCTTAATTTAAAGTTTAATAGTGAAACGTATTACTTCTTATTTGATTCCAGATCTTAAAATCGCACACATAAAATCTCAATGTAAAGTCAAAATCAACTTCCTCGATGCCATTACAGATTGTCTGTAATGGGAAAAATCGAGCACCGACAAGAAAACAAATACCGTACTTGTCTAGTCACATGTCTGTGACTCAGAATCCACACTGAAACTAACGTTCAACAACCTTCACGTTCACAGTCCGTCTTCAAGAACTTTGACTCGGACGGCGACGGCCACATCTCCCAGGATGAGTTCGAAGCCATCAGGAACAACTTCCCATACCTCAGCAAATTTGGAGAACTGGACAAGAACCAGTGAGCATTTTCGCTGATGTATTCACTTTTATGAAAATCCATGCAGTTTTACCACAACCTCACCCTCTCTTTGTTCCTCTCTCTCTCTCTCTCTCACACAGAGACGGGAAGATCAGCAGAGAGGAGATGATAGACTACTTCATGAAAGCCAGCTCTCTGCTTAACTGCAAGATGGGTTTCATCCACACGTTTACTGAGGCCACCTACGTCAAGCCCACGTTCTGCGAGCACTGCGCCGGCTTTGTGAGTAAACACCTACTACTCACTTGTAATCATGTGTTGAGCTTGTGTATTACTTCACTTATAACCGCAGTCAATACTAAAATTACACACTATGTGCAATACTTCAAATCATTTCAATACTGAATGATTTAGAACCCCTTCAGCAAATATTGATTTTTTTTGTTTTAGTTTTCAAATGCATCGATTTCTTCACCGACCCAATCAACAACACGTGTCATAGTTTTTAAAGGTCAAAGGTCAGCGGTGCTCACCCCTCGTAGCACTGCATTATTTGTCTCGGCAGTCACCGGCGGCGCGTGATAGCTCCATCTCTCAGAGGCCCCTCCTGTCAGGTCAGGGCAATGCCAATTACTTTGAGTTACGGCAGCGCGCTGCTGAAGTTGCATTCTGGGAAATATGGGAGGAAGGTAATTGGGCGAGATGATAACCCTCCTCCGTGGCGGTGTTACATCTGTGTGTGCGTACGTGTCCTCTGGCCCTTAACATTCCCCAAAGTCCCCCAAGGAGCTCTCTGTTGTTTAGACACAGACAGTGAGTCAGCGGTAATGAGAACAGGAATAGGGCCCTCATATTGAACTGCAGACACTGAGATGACATCCCGTTCATTTGCGTATACTGCATATAGAGAAGCTAGAGAGAGAATGCTCAAGTATGACATAGATTAAATGTACAGACGCACATTTACACACACACGTGCGCGCGTTCTCCAGGGGAAGCTCGAGCATTTTCAAACCATCATGAGGGGAAAGATAAGGACTCTGGCAGCGCGCTTCTTCCTTTGAATATGTGTGTGTGGCAGAGGTAGATACACTAGCCACTTCCTCTTGTGCCTGTGTTGTGCTTTCCTCTTGGCTCCGGTGCAAAAACAATATTTTTGTCGCAGCTCATTTTTCAGCACTTGTCTCAAAAAAAAAGGAACAAGCCAGGCCGGTCCTCCTGTAAACACTGCAGAGTTCACTCACCTCCAGTGTCTCACATGAATCCTCCTAATCTTATGCTGTTCTGCCTGAAGCCCCCTCTTGGCCTTACATCCTAATTAATTACACACAGATGCGTTTTGCTAAATGCACAAAGCGAGAAGACACATCACAGAGTGCAAGGTTTTTTTTTTTTTTTTTTGCATCTCGGGAGAGTACAGCAAGTTTTTAGCTGGAGGCTCAGAGCACTTTTTAAAAAAGATGTTTTATTTATGAAATTCTTACTTTTTTCTAACACAAAAAAAGAAAAAATAAGACATGCAAACAAACAAGCTGCCAGCTCACACTCTGACAAAAATGTCCACAAGTGGATTGAGGATCAGAAATAGAGTCTAAGACCAAGTGAGGTCGAGGAAGACCCAAGAGAAAAGGCTAGAAAACTGCAATCCTGGCGTATTCAAGCACAATGCAACACCATAAAGTCCTACTAATATGTTCAATAAAGGGTCCCCGGATCTTAAGAAACTTGATGGGCATTAAACAGAGTGAGGTTATACCGAAATTCTTCAAGGTATAGCCAAGAAACCATGTCATTTAGCCATTTTTTTAAAGCAAGGAGGGGAAACTGATTCCTACTCTTTCAGGATAACCCTTTTTAGTAGACACCAGACATGAAGGCTTGTTGTAATGCTGCTGGGGAAGAGTCAAAGAGTAGTTGGAGCAACCCATTAGGGATTAGCTGTCTACTGTATACATCGCTGTACAAATGAAAAATGTCATCCCAAAAACTCTTGAGCTTGTGGTAAAACCAGAATAAATTACCTACAGGGTCCCGTCACCCGAGAGAAGGACAGAAAGAAAGATTCTGTTCAGTTTGATGTTGGAAAAGTGCAGCCGATGGATGACTTTAAACCAAATGAGTTGAAGTTAAGCATTGATAGAACATGCTTTGATCCTTTCTAACCCTTTCACACATTACTCATCCAAAAACTCCCTCACCAGTACTCTTAATCCATCCCTCTTTAATGTGGAGAGAAGGGGTTGCCAGAGAAATAAGATCAACAAACTGTGAAATTAAACATTTGAAGGAAGGGATAGAATCAGAATAAGAATCAAAATCTCTTCAACCTGACTGAAATGTATTTAGTATTTGAAAATGATCTCACTGGGAAATCTAGGCGACCTATAATAAAGCAACACAACCAGGTATTGTTGTTTTATGTGATCACACCTACAGATTCATTTCCTAGAAAAGCTTCCTTTTATGTATATTTGGTGCATTTCGCTTCATACTGCAAACCAGCACTTGTAAAAACAAACCTTTCATGAACCTGTTCCAGTGACCTTATCCTGCTGGGTTCCAGACTGGGAGAGGGTTGTGCCATAAACAAATCTGTTTCCACTTCCTGTAACTTCAGCTCAACACATCCTTTGATGTGCAAACCAGTTGAAAACACAAAATGTATGAGAGCTGTAAAGAACTCAGACAGCTGGTCAGGTTGATCATTACCTATAGATGATGATGACACTGTCTATTTGTCAACTACATGCACACTAAGTCCTCAGTTTCCACACTGAATCTGTTCAGGCCTGTTTGTGCCAGAACTTGTGGTTTTACTGGGGGCAAAGAGTATAAAAGCAAAGAGTCAAAACTCCGCCGCCGATTCAACATGCTGAAATGGCGGAAAAAACTCTGGCGAGGGCAGGCTAGAGCCGACGGAGCAGGACACACCGCAAAAAACTAGGCCGACAGACGCCCACAGACGGCTCCAAACTGTCCGACGGCCGACCGTTGGCTTGGTGTGTCAGGGCTTTTAGACAGCATCAGCTTAGCCGTCTTTTTCAAGTCTTTATGTTAAGCTAGGCTAAGCTGTAGCTTCTTATTTAACAGATGAATAGATAAAGATAAGATAAGATAAGATGAACCTTTATTAATCCCCGGAGGGAAATTCAGGTGTCAAAGCAGCAACATCATCAAACAAGATAAGAAGATAAATAAACCTAAGCATTTACTTTATAAATTCATTACACCAACATGTCTGAAAGAAAGTGTTTTATGAATGCAAAATGTGGTTGGCTATTGTGTTGTAAAATACAAGATGAACAGACTTCTGATAGGTAATTATGATGAACCAAAAATGCCCAAAAAGACAGAAAGAGGTAGAGCAAGATATGCACTCAAGCCCATCTAGATAATGTTACATCTCCTGTAGGATGGAAGCTATCATACCTTACCTATTCACACATTTTAAATCACTATACAAAGGATCTTAGCTGAATGCCAAAAATGTTAACGTGGATTAAGCAAATGTCAAGTGGACACTCTCCTCTCTGTGTGTGTGTTTATCAGCCTGCTCTCGCTTTAGTATCAAAGAATTCAAGAAAGCAGGAACAGAAGGACGTGTGATTGTTGGCACTCTTAAAGTCTGGTATGAGAAGATAGAAGCGACTTGACTTTTTGTAGCTCTAACAGCAACACATAAGTTATTTACTTCAGAGAAAAAAAAAACTGTTTCCCTCATTTGAATGCCAAAAACATAAACATAAATATCTCTCAGAGTGCATATTTAATATTAAATGTACAACTGCTGCCAGTGAAAAGCAGCAAATTGGAAGTACATTTTCATCGTCAAAAGCAGCGCAGCAGCAGTCGGTGTGTTTTCCAGCTCTTGTTTGGAGCGCATTGTGTTTTTCAGTCCACAGACGGAGTAAAGGTCAGTCAGTGTAGGTAGATCTGTGATGATGGTTGTGTTTAGATGTTCAGCTCGTAACTGACTTCTCTTTGTTGTAGAGCCTCTGGCTGCGCTCGTGGTTTCCCCGCCGCGCTGTTTGTGTGTATATGTGCATCGACGAGTGTGTGTGTGTTTGGATGCACGCATGTGTGTGTTGAGAAGAGGTCAGGATATTTTGTGCCTCCTCAGATGTGCCAGGGCAGTGTGTGATCTCCAGCTCGGCTCTTTCATGTCATTGTTCCCCCCACCGTCTGAGCGCTCCCTGTGTCCCGCTTGATCTCGTTCCCCCTCCGCCCCCTCTGTCCCGCCAACCTCCTCTCTTTCTTTACCTCCGTCTCTCTCGCTCTCTCTCTCTCTGTTCCATTGTGCCCTCTTTCTTCATCCGCTTTTTTTTTTTTTCAACCTTCGCTCGGTGCCTCAGCATCAATGGGGTATATCAAGATGTGAACTATACGGGTGTTTTAACATGTTTTAGATCATTAACTGCTGACTGTATATACTCTCTTTACTGCCAACCACTTCCCCAAAGCACACGCTTTTAGATGCATTTCCTTCCCTTAGGGCGGTTATTGGTTTCCATTAATACACTTCACGGCTTAGAGACTTGGTGGTGCATTCAAACAAAAAAGCATATGCACAGCATGTGCGTTGTAAAGAGATAAGGTCGGCGCCAGAGAATTAGGAACAGACGGGCAATCAACGTCTTTTCACCTCACGTAGGCTTTATTAAGTGTATAATTAACATTATCATGTTTCATGAAAGAAATAAACTATGACAGAGAGGCGTATACATACTGTCACTTATGCACACAAGCGAGCATGCACGCATACACATGCTTGCATTTAACAAACCTATAACACTGGGCCACCTTCACATTATCATGTGTCATGAAAGAATGAAACTAATAACAGAGAGGCTCAGGCGCTCATCTACATAGTGTCACTTGTTATGCACACAAGCGCGCACGCACTCCCTCACATGTTCTACATCCATAAAACCAGAAGTTATAAACGCAAGTACACAGTGGGAACTCTGTGAAATGTTTTGCATTAATAAACCTATAACATTGGGCCACTTTCATCAGTTACACAACTAATTAAAGGATATTTATTTTATGTATTTAACCTTTATTTAACCAGGTAGTACTCATTGAGATTAAGAAGACATTTATATGACGGCCTGAGAGGGACGTAAAGAATATTTTATGAAATGTTTTCTCTTATTTGGTTGTTTGGATAAAAAAAAAAAAATCAAACTTATAAATCTATAAATGCAGAATTTATTTCTGGAAGGACATTCAGTAACACTTAATTTTACAGATCTGCAATTTCATGGTAATTAGGTGATAATTAGCAAGTAACCTATTTGAAATTTCTTTGGAATTACTGCCAAATTACCCCAATGTTTGCCTCAAAATTGATCGAAAATTACTTTATTATGAACATGATTCAACAATTATATGCTAAAATAGCAAACAATTCCAGCAGACATGGAAATAAAGCATATCAATTAACTTTATATTATTTTTGTGGAAATGTACTAAATAAATTACCAGCTATTTATTACTATTTATTGGGAAATAGCGGAATATAATTCTTAAATAATGTTTATAATAGATATAAAATAATAATAATAAAAGTCCAGAGTCAAGTCCCAAGTCAAGACAGCCAAACAAAGTATTTTTTGATACATTTTGGGGTAAATATTGGGGTAATTTGACAGTAATTCCAAAGAAATTTCAAATAAGTGACTTGCTAATTATCACCTAATTACCATGACATTTGCAGACCTGTAAAATGAAGTGATACAAGATCATTATATGATCCAAAAGCTTTGTTATTTGTATTTAATTCATATTTCCCTATATTTTTACTAGCTATATTTATTATTCTCTGATATTTATTATCCTTTGCTTTGCTCCTAACAGTTAGGTTTCCATACATTATGACCAGATACTTAAATAGAATTTCCACAGCATACTTACAACTACAAGATGTTTGGATTTTTGAAATTGCTAAAAATGTAATTATTGTGGTAGAAGAATTTAAAAAGGAGAGCATTTGAACTCCTACGATGGTGGACCTTCAACACCTTGTCAGCTCAGATCTCTCTGTAATTGCTGCATCACCCTGATGGAGATGAAAATACATCCTAATTAACACCCAACCCCACTGCCCTTTTATTCCCCTGTGTCTTTTTACAGATATGGGGCTTCTACAAGCAAGGCTACAAGTGTAAAGGTAAGAGAGCAGTACTTTATATATGTCTGCTGCACGGATGTGTGTGTGTTTGTTCCACCCAGAAGGATGAAGCCTTCAAAGAATTAGCGATTCTTTTTGACGCCATCGATTCCCGGCCGTCACACACACACACACACACATTCTCTGTCGATAAAGATCCACAGAGTTGAAGTGCTGAGTAAATGTCATCAACACAGAAACCACGGCAAATAAATTGCACTCTTTAAATGTATGTCCACACATAAAGCTGTGTTCACTAACAGCCTGATAAACTCCATCAGCTGAGACCACACTGCACACAATGCACTATTATTTGCCCTTCAAAGGCTCCCAGTAGGCCCGTGTTTAAAGAAGCTGGTTCATTTCACAAATGTACATACACACAGGCAACCTCCAACACCCTCCGTCCTCTCCTCATCCTCATTAGCCTCAAACACACACACACACACACACACTCAAACAGATTGCTTCTTTTCCCTCTATGGATGTGATGCTAAAGATTAAGTAGTGATAATCTGCAGACGTTCAGTGCACTAAATAACGTACACTGCATATGTTTCCACCCAGATGTCAAGCGAAGAATTTAGGAGACGATGCCAAATCTAAAATGCAAATACTGCAAGTTTCCATCTGCTGGAGTGATTGATTACAGAGAGCTGATTTATGAATGGGAGAAGTTAGAGTGGGCAGATATTTTAAAGGCAGGATTTCATTGCGGTGTCAATTGTTCAACAAATTAGTTTCAATTGCTGTTTAAAGATGTCCATCTGTTTGTGTCCCTGCTCCCTCTGTATCAGTTTAAGTGTACGCTATATTTAGATTATATCCACTGCTTTACCTCGCTGTCAAACAGCCCTTTCCGATGGAGAACTGAAGCTGTTATCTACGCTCTCTTTAAAGCCACCAGACTCCATTAACAAAAACAGCAATTGCAGCAACATGGGAGTTGCTGGTCTGACGCTGCCTCGAGTTTGTTTGTGTTACTGTGTGATTTTGGTGTTTTAAAGGGTTACTTCACACAATAACACAAACAAACTAACCGATCGAGGCAGCGGTAGACCAGCAACTCCTGTGTTCTGCGAGGTAAAATTACTGTTTTTGTCAATGGAGTCTGGTGGCTTTGAAGACAGTGTAGATAACAGCTTCAGTTCCCCATCGGAAAGAGCTGTCTGACGGCAAATTAAAGCGGTGAAAATATTCTAAATATTCCTTACATTTAAACTGATATTGATTTTTTAGATGTCTAAAATATGTTTTGCTGCTGCCCTCGTCCACAGCAGTAAGGGGCGTGCTGACCGCCATCTATACTGTAGGTTATACACCGATATGTATAAATACCTCATACAACCCCACTTTAAAACACCAGAACTATCCCTTTAAGTGTTTCCCCATGCAATCAGGTTCATCCCAGGTTTTCTAACACTTATTAAAGAGCTTGCAAGTTACCATCAAACATATGAGTTGCATAGCAACTGGAGTAATTAATGCCCCTTGAGGCCTTTGAGGCTTGTGGTCCGTCACTAACAGTGTTCACCCAGCGCTTTGTGTTTAAGGAGAGAAAAAAGATATATTTTTTTTTTCTGTCACTGCCTAATTTCTTAATTACAAAGGCATTTTCTACTTAAATTAAGTGTTTTTGTTGTTTTTCCAATCTTTAAATTTGAGCTTTTCTGGTGCTAGGAACACAGTTAGTAAAAGACAGACATGCTGACAGGAGTGCTGCTGTTGAGACGGAAAGAAAAATAGCAGCAGGGAGGTGAAAAGAGAGCAAACACACACACACCAACACCCCTAAAACACTACACGCTCCCATCCCCTCTCCTTCTCTGGAGGAGTGCATGTCTCCGAGTCTGACTGGGAGTGTTCTGGCTTGTTCCAGTGCATTAATGAGACCACAGGAAGTCAATGAGAGAGCCCCCTAGCCATTCATCCCCATTACCATTGTTAGCCCGTACTCAGGGAGGCAGAGAGAGCGGCAGGCACATAATTGAAATGAATCACCCTTCGCAGTGCTGGAGTGTGTCGAGACCTCTGAAAGTGTGTGTGTGTAGTTGGATGTGAGTTTTTTGCGGCGGTAGATATTTAGATATGAGGGTGGGCTGTCACGATGCCAGTATACTGATATCACAGCAGCAAGTCTCAATATTTTGGGATATTCGCCGTCTTGCTGAGAGATAATCAATACCACTTTCATATGTTGTCTGTTAAATATGAAACTGCTGTACAGAGCCTGTTGCACATCTTTATGCTAAGCTACAGTATGATATTTAAATGAGAGTGGTATCGATCTTCTCAACAAAACGAATAAGTGTATTTCCCAAAATGTCAAACTATTCCTGTAAGCATGAACCCCCTCGCTGTTGTGGACATTTTTAGGCTTTATTCTAGCTCTGGTGGGTGTGTTATATGGCCACTGAGTAGGCGGCTGCCAAGGTAATAATAACACAGCAAAGTCAGAGCAACAAACCAAGAGAACAAGGTGCACCGAACAGTAAAAATGAAAAAGAATAGAGAGGTTTTTAATTGCCTCTATACATCAGAATTTCAAGGTTGACGGTTCATCGTGAATGAAGAGGGTAACACACCTCCTGGCTGAAGGAGAAAAGGAATGTTGTCTCTTTAACTATCATACTGTCAAGAGGTGGCAATGACGTGGGAAACACCTTTGTTGAACGTTTCTTAAATTTAAAGTTACTCTGAGGAACTTTTGTGTCGATTTTGGCGGCCCCTGTGGACAAAAGAGGTAGTGTTTCCGTGCACCAGAGTAGAAAACCTCTCATTTTACTGCAGCAGGTCTGAGGGTACATGTCCACTAGGTCCGTCGAGGACATTAGGAGACGCGCTGTTCCACCCAACTGGTGGAATGCATCTGATTGGTCCCTGGTTTTCTGCTTGCTCGTTTCAAACAGGAAACAACACGACGGCCTGCTCGTAAACTTTCTGTTATTCCGTCTAAACAATCCACCGAAATCTACTTCTGAAAACATTTTAAGCTAGAAATAGGCACTGACACTGTTGAATCTTGAGCTGGAAGCGTTGTGCTGGACGGGCTCATTTGCGTAAAGTTGATATTTTTTGATTTTATGCAAATACAGACGCTCTCCAACTCACCGCAACACTCCCATCATGCACTGGGTGATTGCTTCTCCTGCTTGAAATGCATGGAAAGCATTGAGACGCCCTTTGTCACCGGATCTAGTGGAAATGCTCCGTGATAGTCAGTCTTGGTTCTGGTTCTCCCGTGCCTCCCTTCCCTCCAGCGGGCACAACAATACGGCCTAGGCCTCCAGCAGCGTTGTGTCGGTGTTGGCTCCCAACGAGGCAAAGCTCTGCTCCTGGCACGGAGGAGGAGCTGCTGCTGACTGCAGAGGTGGCTGCGGAGCCGGATCTGGGTCTGTCAGTGGTCGCTGCCGGAGGCCTCACTGGAGTCTGAGCTGAAGGAGTTTCTGGTGAACCAGCGACGGAATCAGACGCTGTGGCACCAATGACAAGCACTAAGAATACTATATGGAAATAGCCTATCTTCTTGCTGAGGGTCTCGTTTACTTATACAGGTCATATAGAGGCATCATTAGACTGTTTCCTAACCAGTTAAATGTTCCTCAAAGTAACTTTGAGGAAAATCTTTTGCAGTGGTGTCAAGGAGAAAGCAAATCTTGGCACTGTGTGTGTGAGGTTCTTTGACTCACATGTTCTCGTGATGCCTTGCTCAATGACCCGTCGCTCCTCGCCTCTAGACTCCCCCCGGTTGACAGAGTTGTTGTCAGGCACAGTTGGCCTCAGCGTGGGTGCGTGCGAGTGTTTGTGTGCCTGCATGCCGAGTAGAAGCTCTCCCCCGTCACCACCGGCTCTTCCGTTCGCCCCGATGTTTCTGTTTGCACCCGTCCCTCTGTCTGACCCTGTCCCTCTCTCTCCACCATCTTCCCCTCGCTCCTGGCCTTCCTCTTTCTTCTTCCCGTCTCGCCTCCTCTCTCGGCGTCTCTCCCTCCCCCTCATCCGACCCCACCGACCTCTCCTCCTCTCCCGCCACCTCTCTTTGCCGCCGTCCTTATCCCGTCACATGAACGCTCCGGCGGCAGCCTGCGGGGTGAACTGCCACAAGGCCTGCCGAAGCCGCCTGGCCGTCGAGTGCCGGAAGAGGACGAAGAGCATAAGCCACGAGACGCCGCCGGCTCTCCAGGCCCGATCCTACAGCTTCCCTCCACCTGCCAACACCCCGCCCAGCCTGCAGAACACAGGTGAGTGCTGCTTTGGTTGTTTTATATACACAATATGATAGCCTATCGTACTCATGGAAATACACCCTAACTATCCTGAAAATGTGCAAAAAACACTGGCAGAAAAATCCAATGTTCTTTTCCAAAGCACAGTCTATAGCATCTCAGAAAAAGTATAGCTTTGAGGAACTTTTCTAACTTGTTTTCAGCTCTTCATGTCACCACTGCAACACCTCCACTTTTAGAAGGGTGCTTTTGTCTTCCTCCGGGCAACCGGAGCGCTGACATTTGGAAGATATTCTCTGTCATTTGCAATGGAAATGTGATTGACCCACCGCAGCGAGGCCAGTGACTCATAAATGCGGTGTTTTCATCAGACATTAGCGAAAGTGGTGCCCTGCCTGGCTTTGTTTTATATCACGGTGAACCTGCTTTATCAACGGGCTCGACAACAGACAAATGAATTGGCGCAGTAAACAGGCGAAGGCCACGCATTTTTCATTAAGCGTCGGCCACTGTTTTGCATTTGCAGCTGATTGACCAATCTAATTCCTCATTTCTAAACCCTCGCCTTCTCTGTTTCCATCAGTTATTGCTGAAGAGGATATAGAGTCACTGGAGGAAGGAGTGTTTGACGTCCACCTATAACCAGGTGAGAGAGAGAGATGCTCGCTTTGGCTGCTCCTGTTCTCACACTATTCCAACTGGGACTGTTATTGATGTTGTTGGTGTGCCTATAGTATTGTGAAAAGTATTCAGCGTTACGTTACGTTGAGCAATTTGTTTGTGGCAATTTGATTAAGCACAAATGTTTTTAAGAATGTGCATCAACTGAAATAATAAAGTCCTTAAAGCTATTTCTTAACACAGGCTTATAAGATAATGATCGCCACCTCAAGGTCCTTTATCATCTCAGTTGACATTAATTGTATTCCCAAACCAATTTATTCAGATTACTGCACACCAACTGACTCAGTGTTGATGTGTTTTCATGTAGACATATTCCTTCTGCATTCATCACTGGATGTCATTGTATCACAGTCCTTGCAGGAGGGCTTGAACTAAAGTGTGATTTTGACGAACAGGCCCGGTGACAGTCTCCAGCTCTCTCTGTTTTAGAGTCCCTGCTATACGGTTGGTGCGCAAGAGGCCAAATCAGCGACTGTCGGACGGGAGCCAGACACGGAATGAGCTTCAGTATGTCAGTTTTACAACCCTCAACACTGATGAGAAAAATTGCACTGAACACAAGCCAGGACACCTACATGCTGCCACGCAGTGGACACACGGCGCAACAGCAACTCCACCAACTCACACGAATGTGACGACCAATGTGAATGGAATGTCTTTGTATGATTTCTATGTACTGCATTTTCTGTGTAGGCCAAGAGTCTTACTGTAAAACCTACTATATATATATATATATAAATATATATATATTAAAAAAAAATCCACAAAATTGTATTTTCTTGGTGGAATGTAAAAGTGAAGTTTATAATTTGAGCACACTTTGCTGCAAATTGGAATGGCTGTCTACTTTTTCTTTTTTTTTTTCCTTTAAAAACATAAAAGAGGTGCTGTTATTATTGCCAAGAATGTAAAGCTGCCACCCAGACAGTCCTCTTTGTCTGAGACGCTCCTTTTTTTTTTTATTGTTTATCATCTTGTTTTGAAATTTCAAACATTTCAGTGGACCAATAATAAGACCAATTTTGATGTCAGATAAAAAATGTTGTTGATTCGTGGTGCCCGTCTGAAGCATGATGACAAAAAGCGACCGTTTTGCCAACAAAAGAAGCGACTGTGTGGACAGTTATAATTAGGATGGACTTTGAACAATGTTTTTGTCATGTTTACCTGAATATCAGTGACTGTCCTGTAGTTATTGCTGTGGTGTTGTTGTCAGTATACAGTACTGTCTTGTACCAGTGCACTGATAGATGATCCATCCTCTTGCAGTACAGTGAATGTAGCACAAACAGTGAAACGCTGCTGTCAGATGAAGATCTCGTTTTATCCAATAAAGATGTTGACAGCACACTGGCTAACTTGCTACTGATTCCTCAAAACAAAAGAATAATACACAAACTGGAGTAATGACGCTTTTCATTTGACAGCAGTGTGTAAATCTTATATTATTTCCCTGAGAATCTGTTTTGATGCAAGTTGTATTTTGCTGTTTTTTATCCCGCATGCTTTCTCCCTTCACGGCTCTATTCTCCGCGGCCAGACGTCTCCGTTTGCCGAGGGTATTTTTTAACGTAGCACGCCGAGTTATCATTTATTTTAGGAAAAACATGAAGTGTTGAAATTCCAGACAGGAGGAAATGTTTCTGTTGCTTTGTGCCTGTGGAAAGATGAATTCAGACTTTCGAGTGCCATATTGTTAAGTGCTGGTTTGTCATTGAATGAGACTCCTCACGTTGCTGGTATTTATTTTTCTGTATAAATATAAGCTAAATAGCTGCCGGCCCTTCTGTGTCGCTGCCTGACGAGAGATGTTTGTTGTCATTCTGTGAATGAATCTTTCAGACTGATGTCATGCTATACTCCCTTGTGGTCTCCCGGACGATTCCCCCAGTATTAAATGCAGCAGGCATCACTCTAATATGTGTCCTGATTAAGGAACAAGGGTTCGTCTTTTGTCTCTTTGAAATTGGACACTTTTGTCCTTATATGAATCAAATTTTTTTCACTTGAGCAGAGGATATTTTCAGCTTTTAGCGGCTGCTTTGATCTATAAATACAGTTCTGTTAATACTGCTAATCCCAGGTGAAAGCTGGCAATTTTGTATGATTTTCATGAAGAATTAATGTGCAAGAATGAATCTCTGAGTTGAGGAAAACTTGCAAATCTTAAGGTTATTAAAACCTTTTCAAAACTTAACCTGAAAACCACTAAATCAAATTTTGGAGATAAGGCTCACTTAGTGATAATGCAATCGTTGCACAGCCTGAATCTGTGCCTGCATTAAAAGCACAATTCAAAATAGCTCAGTTGAATAAAACATTAGACAAAGAGGTCCAACACAGAGGCAGGTGTGAGATGATTTAGCTGGCATTTTAACTGCAATATTGCTTAACAGCAGAACGTTTCCCCACATTTAATAGAAAATAGCCCATTAGAATACTACTAGAACAGTAGCCCACGGCACATTGTGACTTATTGATGCAACTACATTTGGTGACTCCACCCTTTCCAACAGAAACAGCAGTTGCAACACAACAACATCTAACCACATCCCCTCCCCAAAACATCCCAGATGTTGAAATCGATTCTACAACTGCCGCTACGCACTGCTGCCGTTCCTCCATGAGACAATGATCCAGTGTCCTCTGACTGTCTCTTATAGACATTAATAACCAGCCCTGAATGAGCCGTTGCAGTCGGTGCCACATCTAATTACTCTCAGAGATGAAGCCAGAGCCGGGGCCCCTGATTGCCCGGCTCCCGCTCTGTATGTTCAATTCAATGGGAGGACATCGACCCGGCTATATCCAGCCTCTGAGTCGGCTCATATCTCATCCAGTCCTATGAATGCTCTCACAATGAGCTGATGAACTACAGAGGTGATGTGCTCATACTTTCGCCTACAGCCTTACCGTAGATGCATTCAGTGGTAACCGCAGAGTTATGCAACTGTGGTTCATTCATTTCCTGTAGCCGCCTATTCTACCAGCAAGTAAATTTTTTGGTCCAATTCAGACACTATTAGTTTGGAGGACGGAACCTGCCAAAATAAATGAATAAATAAATAAATGACTAGATAAATAAATAAATAAATATTAAATAAATAATTATTAAATAAATAAATTATTATTAAATTTAGCAACAATATTATTAAAAATAAAAAGCCGGGAATGTAGACTGAAGTTGATAAGTAGCAGCAGACACAGTTAGCTAGTATATAGTCATGCATAATGAGGCAAAAAATGCATAAAGAAATGTGAAAAGAAAGAGTAAGGAAATGTATAAAGAAAATATAGAAATTAATAAGTCTGGAGAAATAAACAAGGGGTGAAATGTAATGTGAAAATTGTGCAAGAATAAATAATCTAAATAAATACATGGATTTAAAAATAAATATAAAACAAATAAAAATAAGTGCAAAAATAAATAAATAAATAAAAAGTAAATGCAAAAATAAATAAGTACATTTAAAAATAAATAAAAATAAATACATAAATAAATAAAAGGGAAAATTAAACAGAAGAATACATAAATAAGGGAATTAATACAAAGATAAATAAATAAATAAGCAAATTTTAAACAGAAATATCAATTTATCACATTTTTTTCAATCAAATAATGACTACATTTATTTTAAATATAATTTTTTGCTAAATTTAATGACATTTATTAATCGAGTAATTTATTTATTTATTCTTTTTTTTAAAATTATTTTAGCAGGTTCCGTCCTCCATATGTTACAGCTGATTTGCATGCCAAAGCACCAAAAGAAATCCACAAGAAGAAGGAGACTCAAAGGAAGCAGCCTCCACACAGAAAGGACAAGCAAACAAAGGACCCTCTTTCCATCAGGTGACATGCTAGGCAATGTCTCTGCAAGCCATGAAGTCCAGATTTGTGTCTTTACCTCAATAGCGGTCGATACAGGCTAGACAAAAAGAAACCGTGTCGTAAACCTGACACTCCAACATAATATCCTCTCTGAAATATCACCCACATCTCTCCACTGCCACTTTTCCTCCAAAGCCCTGTACGATTGCGCCTTAAAGTGTCTGTGAGTGCTGGTCATCGCTTCTACAGCATTGAACGTCTCTTTTAGCCCAGTGATTGATACCTCCCATTCAGCTATAGAAAAAGCCCTCCTAGCAGCACAGCCATTTAGTGGTGCAGCCTATATGTGATATTGATCTGAAAGAAAGTCTGAAATGAGGTGGAGTTGAATAGCGGCGCAGCTAATTACACAGTAATGAGGATGGGGGGAGAAAGAACCTCATTCATTGTTAGCACTCTCACACTGCGACCTTGATCGCTAGGAAAGGGAAGATCTTGGGCCTGATGGGTTGAAATGCAAAGATGCCCCCTCAACAGCTGGTGCAGGTCTATAGCGCTGTGCAATTAGACAGAGATGGCTATGAGAGGCCTGTTTGTGATATCGGCAGGTAGCATTTTTAGCAGCTATGGATGCACATAAAAGGTTATCATGGGTGGAGAAAAGGATTTGGCACAATGAGTAACTACATGCAATATTGATTTGTTGGAGCAGCACATCACTCTTAGATTTCCTCTTGTAAGACTAATGAACAGATTATTGATTTGATGTCTGCTCATCAAAAACTGGGACCGCCGCCAAGCTCTGCTATGATTTGACGTCTGCTCATCTTTTTGAACCCCACCGTTGACACCTGCGTCTGCAATGCCGTCCCCTTGTGGTGCATTGACTGCAAGCATCTGGAGCTGTTAACCTCACACACATACACACATACACACACACATGAAGTGGAGGGGTCATGGGTGTTGTCTACCACTTGGTGGCAATGTGGAGCTGTTGAACGGGAGGGAAGGATTGCTACCAAGGGGAGGTGGGGAACGCTGCCAGTGATATGGCAAAAACACACAGAGCCCCCTGTCAGGGTTTATGGTGAATCACAATGCAGCATCACAATGCAGATAACAGCACTACATTTCTCTGGCGTTTGTACGTTCCCTCCCATAAAATCAAACCCATGCATATGCACGAGCAGAGGCTGCAAATCAAATGGCTTCATGCTTGTTTTTCAGAAGCTGACAGTTCTCCTACATTCGCCCACACGCAGGGACAAACCGAGGAAGACCTTTCAATATATATATATCGCTGCAGATGCACACCTCCGATTCAAACGGCGTAAACAAAGTTAAAGTGAAACAAGTCAAATAGGCTCCAGTGGGCACTCAAAACTCTGCTTATCTGGCTTTGTCCACATTTGAGAAGCGGCTCGGCACACAAAGTGGAAAGGAGCTGCGGCCTTAATTGCATTAAGCTCATTGCTGACTCTGGTGAAGCACTCGGCACTGTAGGGGGTTGGAATCCTCATTAGAGCAGAATCAGTTAAGATGAATATTGCTTTAAGAAAATGTAAATTATGCCAAAGAAACCCAGTAGGATGTGGCCCCGACCTGTTAGCTCAACTGTGTAACGCTACAAAAATGAAAGAAGCACTTCAATCGTCCAGTTTAATACTGCGGTTTTCAAAACTATAAGGCTTTTTAATGATTTCCTGAATTAAAGAGGAGACAGTAACCAACGCTATGTGTTATACTTATATTAAAGACCTTGTAAAATCAGCCTCTGATGTCTTAAGAGGAAGGACACACAGCACAAGTAGAGGCACTTTGTGAAGCCATGCTGGGATCATTGCAATTAATAAATACTATCCTGCAGATATTCAGCAGGGGCGCTTATAAGGGGGGGCCAGAGTCCCAGTAATGTTAAACCTGGACCCTCCTGTTGACCTCTCAACTGGGGCAAATATATTGTGGGTGAGATGAAGGGTGCTGTAATTTATCAACACAATGTTTACGTCCTTCTAAAATAATTAGCGAACCGTTCGTTATAACTTTGTGAATAAATATAATTAACCCTCTGAGACTTTACTGTCTTTCAGAGGCTCTAGTAGGTTCAGTTTTAGGGCAAGAGTGAAGCTACAGATATCATATGAAACTAGAAAACCTATGGAATCCATTGATACCAACCATGTCATGTCGAGAAGGAGGCTAAATAGCAGTTTCCAGAACAGAAGTGTTCGCCATCCAATCGCTAAAAAATGCATTTCTTGCAGAAATCTCCAAATCACAGCATGGCTTTTTCTATGGTGTTCCTCAAGGTCTTGGTGTCTTAATATGGTATTTTCGAGGGATTATTGATCATTTTTATCAGTTCTCGAGTGGTGAAAAATGGTTAAATTTAGCACTAAATCTGTGTAACAAATGATATCAACCCCAACAATTGCTGCAAACACTAATGAGACATAATAGAGCATGGGGATGACCATCATATACTTCTATCATAATGTTCTAAACCCTTATACACTTTTACAATTCATTTTAATTACGTAATTCATGTTTATGACTCGAAGATCTTGACTCACAGTACTGAGCAGCATCTCAGATTAATCTTCAGGTTCTCAGCTTTCAGATGATGTACACCACTTCTATGTGACATCTACTGTTGACCTGCTATCTCCCCCTAAAGTCCTCCTGTACCCCCCTGAAGAAAGACAAAAACGGCTCTATTGTGGGTCTCAGAGGGTTAATAAAACATTATTTAAAAGTTTTCTGAACCTGCTCTTTTAGGGCAAACATTTCCAGAAGAATTAAATGTTCAGACGAAGGCTGTGATATGTGTAAATAATTAAATAATCATTTAACTAGTGATAATAATGGTCCAAAATTATGTAAAATCGTGTCGCTTTAAGTCAAAAACCTTCAAATTTCTACCCAATATCTCCTAGTATTTTATATTCACTGTAGAAATTCAGAATTTCTCTTTATCCTGCTGCATAATATGTAGAAGCATCCTGACTGGGACCTGAATTATACCCTACTATAGGCTACAAGTAACACAGGAAAGCTCTTTAACTATTAAAACTATGGGTAAATAATAAGTATAATAGTAGCATAGCCAAAGTATAATATAGCAATAAAACCACAGCTGATTATGACTGACACAGTATAACATGCTTAAAGAAATAATAATAAATAGGAATAAGTCACAAACTGCCTCTGATATTCAGAGTGAGAAACTTCTCCCATTCTCTCCGGTCCTGGAGAAGTCTCATTTAGCCATCGCTGATACCAAATCAAGTTACTGCGGCCTGGGGGATCGACACAAAATCAATGGCAGCGCATCTGCAGCAGGGAGAGCTTGCATATTTAATATCCCTGAAGCTGCAGGAGAAGTGTGGAGGAAGCTGGAGGGGTTGAGGAGGGAGGTAAACCTCAGCAGCGGGGATGTGTGTTTTGACTGACGGACCCGCAGATCGTATCTTGTGACCCTCACACTTATCTTTGTACAACCTGCACGGCCAGGTCGCCACTGTTGTCAAGAGTTCCCTGAAAAAAACCTCCAAAAAACAAGCTTATCCCTGTGCTTTCTTCAGTCACTTTGCCTTTCATTCCTTTGGTTATTTGAAGATTTAAACCAGGGCTTTGGTGCATATAACGCTCCTTCTTTGAGGTATTCATGAAAGCAGCACAGGTATGATAGGCTATAAAAGTATGCGTGCATAAATGACTGTAATACAGAGCTTCTTCTCTAAATGCAGGCTATCATCTCTCTGAAAGGTGAGTTCTATTTCATCACTGAATGCATCAAATAGTCTGCTTTCAGCTTTCGGCGCACCTCAATAATCCTGGGAATTTTTTTTTTAGTCTTCTGTAGCCTCGTGTCCTTCATTCATTCGTTTGTTTGTTTGATGTTGCTTATGCGTGTGGTGGAGTTTACACTGCTGATTTATGACTGGAGGACATAATTAGTTTTATTTACTATCCTTGGTACCCTTTGAGCGTGTTTTATGTTGGAATACAAATTTACACCAAGAACAATAGCATGAAAGTCTGAGAGGAGTGCTATCATTTCAAATGATACAAGGCTCCACATGTGCAGAGACAAAGAGACGCTGCAGAGCTTTGCAAAATGTGCAAAAGGAATGGCTAAAAATGAACGGCAAATGAATAACACTGCAGCGATTCTTGAATATCCCGCATATTATCTCTGTCATATAGCAACTAGGGCTGTCAAAGCTGTCAACACCACTGATTTCTTTATTGAAATCGATCTATTGGATGTTGTAGCTGCCTCAGTTTTAAAACTAGAGTGAAGATACTGGCGTGACATGAAACTAGAAAACATAAGGACAATTGGTACCAACCATGTCGTACTAGCTTGTCGCAAAATAGGCTAAATAACGTTCTAAACTTGCACTAAATTTTGGCGGGGAAAAACTGGCATGGCCATTTTCAAAGGGGTCCCTTGACTTCTGACCTCAAGTTATGTGAATGAAAATGGGTTCTATGGGTACCCACGAGTCTCCCCTTTACATACATGCCCACCTTATGATAATCATATGCAGTTTGTGCATGTTATGTTGTATTAATAGCGTGAGAGCCAGGAGGCCGGTGTTTATGTCCCGTGAAAACGTAAGTTTATTTTGAAAGGACACTATGCATGTAACAAGTGTATATTGACACAGTGTTCCATCCAAAAACGCAAGACAGGTCCCCCGTTTGTCGCTCTCCGATGCCGAAGGCCACTGACCAAGCAGCGTTATTTGACGAGCTGGGAGCGAAAACGTGTCGGCAGTGTCTGTGGTCCTGGAAGCATTGACTTGATTGTTGATGAGGTTTGCTGGGCTTTTTTTGGAAACCATCAGATGACTCAGGAAGAGGAGGCAGGGCCTGGAACTACTGATTTCTACTGACTGAGGAGGAGGAAAGAACACTTTAAAGAACTCCTAACTCGACTCACACACATTGTGTGGAGGCAGAAGTGGAGGGATTGGTGGAAACATCGCCCATCTCTCTGGCAGAGGTCACTGAAGTTTAGATCAAAATCTCTGGGGACAGTGGTGGATGGTTTAAATGCCTTTTCTAGGTTGCAGTCCAGGACAGTGTATACTGTAGGTCATGCACACTTGCCAACCCTCACGATTTTCCTGGTAGACTCATTGCCCTCTCCCAGTTTCCTCCCGAGGTTACAATTCTCCCGTATTTTCCAGATTTTCAGTTTCTGGCACTGTGCAGTATGTATAAGTCCTACTGTTTCCACCCGGATGACAATACAGCTACACTAATGTTGATTCCCGGTAGAAGAGAGCTGCTCGCGACTATCTTTGACTATGGTTCGCGACGCATCACAGCGTGCAGCGCCAAAGTTGGGCTTAGCTCGACGCGTGGCGCAGGTGCAAGCCATTGGTAATAATGTGTTTCTGAGCGCAGTAATGCCGGTGTCTGAAAGGACCTTCAGCGAGTGAGAAACGGAGAGAGAAATGGAGAGTAGGGGAAAGAAATATTCAAGCAGGGGCAAAAAAATGAATGAATGAATAAATAACTGATGAATATTAGTTTATTTCAGAGAAAGTTCAGCCAGAAGGGTGAATTATTTTTCCTGCAGGAAAGTCTCTGAAAATCCGATTTTTCAGACCCCTCACTTTGGTTTTGAAATTCTCCCTTTTTCAAGGTCTCAAGGTTGGCAAGTATAAGGTCATGACCAAAAGTACGAGAGCATGAGGTCAAAATGAGCTTCCTACAGGGCGTCTGGAAGGAGCTCTGCTGCAAGTTGGTTCAGGCAAATGATCAGCTGCTTCCTGAATGTCTTCCTGTGGAAGAATGGTCAGGCACGTCCAGCTGGGAGGAGACCTAGGGCAGACTCAGAGCCCACGGGAGGGATTACATTTCCTGTCTGGCTCGGGAACCCCTCGGGATCCCCCAGGAAGAGCTGGAGGAAGTCTCACTAAACCACGCTGCCGCTGAGACCCGGACCCGAATAAACAGAAAATGGATGGATGGATGTGTACTCACGGTCCCCTCCAGTTGCTTATAAGTAATTCTTCAATACCTCCTGTGCAAAGGTGGCTCTTTTTTTTTGTCTTTTTATTATTTTTTTTCTGTCCTGGAGACATCTCCTCCTCCGTGCCTCTGAGGAAAACACCGCCTTTCTGCCCAAAATAGTTGCTTTGTCTCAGCCTGTTCAGTTGCATAACCCACCTTGACAACGGGCGCAGAATGGCAAAGCAGTGGAACTAATATACGTATCATAATGCCTCAATTTCAAGGAGGGAGCGCTCATAAGTTATTCACAGGTCCTCTCTTTCTCCTGTTTCCCCCCCTCTGATCAAATCAAGCTTATGACATATAATCATAGATGGCGAGTGATGAGAAATGGGAAGACAATGGAGTGGCGACAGGGGATACCAGGACAGAGCACTATCTGAGGGCAATTACGCAAGGGTTATGAGGCTCTTGGAAGCACAAAAGAAAGACGTGGATATTGTCATTGTGGTCAGAAGAGGACGCTGAGGATGCTTTACAAGCTCATGAGAGAGAATGACTCGCCAAAACCTTTCAGGTTTTTATGAGAAAATGCCTGAGAGGCATGTAAAAACCTGCCTTTATTAAAGACCACTTAAGCCGCCTTTATGATGCCTAACAGCACTTGCTGATGGTTATAGGCATAACCTTGCTTCATGCTGGTTTATGAGGTTTATGGTTTATGGGGAGGATACAGTGTGAGGCAGCTTGCCACTGTTCCTGCATGTTAGAGTGGTGATTCAGAAGGAGACTGTATATTGAGACGTGCGTAGCTACCTTTGGCCAACGTGTTGTTGGATACACGTTCTGTTTTCATTACACCAATCATTCCTATTTGGAGTTTGGAGCGTATCCCAGCATGCAGCTGTGGGCAGGTAAACACCCTGCAGTAGTTACTAGTCTATCAAACATACATATTCACACCTAAAGGCAGTTTAGCATCTCCAATCCACCTGATTTAAATATCTTTTTAAAGTTCGAAGGACTTTTGACCGAAACTTAGACATTAAAAGGAGACATATCATGAAAAACTCACTTACCAACCCACAGACTGTGAAATAAGACAACCCAGTCAGTTTATTGTGGACTGTCTAGATCAGAAAACATGTGATTCAACAAGCCGTTCAGATTTGGCTCCTATGGCCGTATTCAGACCTGGTATCAACATGCGTCCTGAGTGGTCGAATCACTAGTGGACAGCTTTAAGTACAGGTGTGAACACACTGAAGACGCATTGAGATCCGATCACTCAGACCACATTCAGAGGCGGTCTGGGCCCCATTCTTTTAGCAGTGTGTACGTGAATGTGTCCTGGGCCACATTAAGGACCGTCTACTCTACTGACATCCCGCTGGGATCCGCGGGGTCTCACTGCGCTCCTCATGTGAATAGACAGGTAGACGTGAGCGCTGGTCTGCCTCGCTGCACGGAAACGGCCTCTGTGCTCTACTGTATCCTGTCAGTACAACTGTATTTTATTAAAATATATCATATCTATAGGCTACATCTCTGCAGACTATCAGACTGGGCACAAGAAGTGCATTATTATCATACTGTCGGAGATGTGTCGGTGTTTTTGTTCCGGTGTTCTGCACAGAGCTGACACCCGCCCGCCCACTCGTTCGCTCTCATCCCGGCTCTCTGAGGCTCAGTACCCCGCTGTTTCCTGACAATGGTGGCGGCGGCGGTGACATGGAGGTCCCCAGGGATCGCCGGTACAATAACCTTTTATAAAATGTACCCAAATTCACGAATATGTAGGACATTACCACTGACATTCCTGTAATATTACGTCACAATGTCTGCTGTATTAGCCGTGTGTTTGCTACGAGTTCATTTGCATTTAGAGCGAGGAAGGCATGGATGCATGTGGAGACGTATTCTAATGCCAGGTGTGAACAGACGTACTTAGAGCTGTTCCTGTGATCCGATGACTCAGGACGCATGTTAATGCCAGGTCTGAACAGGGCCTACGTCACATGCAGGCTCATTAGAACATATCGCCCACCATCGCAAGCCAAACAGAGCAAACCGGGATTTTTTGAGAGGGGCTCTTAAAGAGACAGGCGCTAAAACGGAGCGTTTCAGACAGAGGATGAATACAGGTATATTCAGACAGACAGTATGAGGAAAATAATGTGTTTTATTTTACATTAAAGCATGTAAACATGTTCTAGCAGAAATCCTAAATACAAGTATGAACCTAGACATGAGCATGATACGTCCCCTTTAAGAAGATTTCTTATTCGGCCCTTTCTCTGCAAATCCTTAACGTGACTCAGAGGGACAGAAAGGGAGAGGATCACCACATTATGGTTACATAATCCTCCAGAGAGGTGCCGGCCTGTCCCAAGGCTCACTGGGGCTTTAAACTCAGACAAGGAATCCCTGACATGGGGAGGTGATTCCGCTCAGGGCCCCTGTCCTCCCAGGCATAAAAAGCTGAATGTACAGTATTTGACTGAGCCCACTGGCCTTGTGGCTGTCCAGGCCTCTCTCTCTCTCTCCAACAACTCTCATAGCCTCAGTTTTAATTGCTTTGAAGCCGAGCGCTCACCTCAGGGAGCTCAACAGGATGTTTTACAGAGGTTTGGGGAGACCGACTATTAATAAATAATACCTCCCTATCCTCTTTCTTCACTACAGCGGGATGGTGTGCAGCACGGCAGCGTTCGGTAACCTACAATACTCTCCTGCTGAGGGTTAGGGAGCAGAACGACAGGTCAAACCAACAAACCGCGTAATCCAAAAATATATAATGGATTCTTTTAATTGCTGTTCATTTGCCGCTTTTGTAGTCAATTCAGGAACATTAGCTATGAACTACATAGGAATGAAATCCACCCTTTTCAGGTGTAATATTTCAAAGTGCCCTGCTTGTTGCATATCATAAAGAAGAGTATTGTTTTTTAACCTTGTGCTGGCAGTCGTTAGATTCTGCGCTGTAAGGGAGAGCGCTATAATCACGTCAGCTTGACTAAACCGTCATCAAAACAATATGTCTAATTATCATTCCAAAGTAATTCTTTTTATACGTCTCGCTCTCTTTGTTCGTAACTTACAGTGGCTTTCTTACTATACGGAGCTTTGAGTTCTTGCTTTGTTGTTCTGCTGCGAGGCAGGACTTTACACTCAGGCTTTATAAGTGTGTTATGTGTCTCTAAAGCTTTCATAGCCGTATTGACCTTATAACAGAGCTAAACGCTCAGGAAACAATGGTTCCCAAATGCCATTGCTAAAAGCCTGCTCATCCATAGTTTCATTCACTTTTACACAAAGGATAAGACTTTACCTGACTCTTAAAGGAAACATCCACCTTAAAACTGTCATATCTTTTTTTCTTTTAGTTATTTTTTCTACATGCCAATGAGAAAAGATAATCTGTTGTTTCCAGTACAAATGAGTTTCAATATCTTGAAATAAGACGGATGTTTGCACCAAAAAAATGACTTTAAAACCAAATTAATCCATGTTAATAAACGGATGAAATAATATCACCATACTTAGTTTTACACTTGTAACATAAAGTTAGTCAAAGGGGACATATCATGCTCATTTTCAGTTTCATACTTCTATTTTTCTATTTTTTTAACCTTCTGAGACCCACAATAGACCAATTTTTGTCTTTTTTAGGGGTGTACAGGGGGACTTTAGGGGGAGACAGCAGGTCAACAGTAGATGTCACATAGAAGTGGTGTACATCATCTGAAAGCTGGGAACCTGAAGATTAATTTGATGCTTCTCAGCACTGTGTGTCAAGTTGTTCTAGTCATTAATCAGAAATAAACATGAATGAAGTCAAGTATCAAAAAAATGGTCTCACTACAATGAAATGGCTCCCAATTAATTAATTTATTTTTATTCATTAATGGCATATAATAAATTACCACCTAAAGCACTAATATGATGCATGTTGAGGGAGAGTAGGAGCAAAAAATAAATTACAATACAACGCTATAAAATAACTTCTCTGTAACTGAATCTCACAAAGTGTCAATATCGGATATTGTAAAATTCCCAGTAAGAGACTTTCCCTAACTATCTGCTGTGGCTATATGGGATTAGCTTCTTTAATGAAGACTTATCTGTACTACATGAGCCCACCTTGAATGTACAGACCTGTCCCTCTGCTCAACTTCCACTCCCCAGGCTGTGTGACTAATTAGATGCTGCAATGCATCACGATGGAAGGAGGAGATATTGAACTTTAAAAAGGAAGAGGGGCCTGTGAGATTGATCTGGCCCTAAATGATAGAGGAATTGATCACGCCTGCATGAGGCGGAGGGAGAGGAGCGATAGCATTCCCTAATGAGGAAGAATAGCCATTAGTGACAGAGTTAACAGATATGTGGGCACATCTCTCACGCTGATTAAAAAGGGCTTATGAGCGCCGTGACGCGTTTGTCCTCCACATTCGGCGGGAACAAGGGGGGGAGGGGAGGATGAAGAGGACGCTGATGAAGCCAGTAGTCAACTCGAGATTCAGATTTTACAGTATAACCTGTTGGATCTTACTGTAGATGCAGCACACATTGAGAAAAATATCAGCTCTAGTGACTAGAACTTTGGGATAGCCGATTAGACCTTTATCAGGCCATTAAATGGGCATTATGAGTGGTCATAAGCCTCATAGGGCACTTTAACAAGCCAACATTTAGTCCTGTGGTGTGGTTCGTTTGGGCGGTTGTGAATGCAGTAATCGGACCAAAACAAACGGGCCGAGACTGCTGGAGAGAGGCGGTTTCGGACCAAAACGCAGGCTGCCTGAGCAACCGTTTGTTGAGATGTACACAGGTGAACGACAGGTTAACATGAGTGTGAGAAGACGGACCTGGACTGCTGCAGAAGTCTGAGGTTTGCTTGTCATCTGGGCCAAAGAGAACATACAGATTATGCTATAAAGTCCACAAAAACAGTGATGTTTATAAAGTCAGAAACTGGAGGAGAAGGGATTCGAGCGGTTCAGTCGATCAGCGCCGAGTCAAAGTGAAAAAACTTCATCAAATTCCGCAATTCGAGGTGGCAGATCTCCAGCGAAAAAGATAAATTTGCTCTGTGCACGTCCCTCAGCAACTTATTTATTTTAAACCGAACCAGACTAAATCAAAAACAAACCAAAAGTATCCATACTCTCTGATTCGGACTAGACAAACGGACTATGGCTTGTGAAAAGATGTGGGTCATAAGGTGCCTGCCACACCCACTAGTAGGTTTTATCACCGATTCACACAGGCGATCACCGAAACAAGGAATTAAAGAAGATGAGAGCGACCTCTAGTGACCATAGTAATTATGACAGGGGCAAAAGTCACAAATGGACAGCATGAAACTCCGTGGTTGAGGACACCAACGTGTAAGTGTCACTTTTCAAGTTGTTTCAAACATAGCATTTCATAAAATCTTTGAAAATGTTAGAACATGTTGCTTTTTAGTTTACAACATAGTAGGTGTAGCAGGCCCCTACTGACCCACATCTATGATGCTTAGAACTAGCAATAATGCACATTTAATGAGCTGACAACAGTTGAAGTGGGTGCTTATTTATTCATCTTATTGCTATCCAAATTTGGACAGTGTCGGAACAATGCGACTGTTACTATGACCCATGGTGATAAACAAATGGCTGGCAATAACTGGCGGGCTAGCGTAATGCTACTGCTAAAAAATACTTCAAACTCACTTTCCAATATCTACATTTCATCTTGCCCCCGTTTCCCTGGCTGCAACCGGCTTAAAATTTCCCCCTCCACTTCTTTTATTTTTTCCATGCAGAGCAGCGCCAGCTCTGAGGCCAAAGCTTGTTAATTGTTTTGCTACATTTTCCAGCACAGATGGATGATGCAAGTTTGTGACATGCATCTGTTTTTTTTTCTTCCTATTTACACTGTAGCGCTATGATGCATCTGGCATTCAGCATAGCATCTGACATGCCTAAAAAATTCATTTTGTTCTGTTTGACCCAGATTGGGACTTTATTGTGATCCATCTCCCATCTCGCACAGTGTGGCGTGCAATAAATGTTTAATCTGCATTAGACAAATTCTCATTTGTCTAGGTTTTAATGGAGACATTAAGTCACATGGCGGCCTAAGGGCTCGGTCACAGCAGCGTTTCTACCTGCTGCGCTCAGTGGATTTACTCGTGGCGGTTCAACCTTTACACATCAATTCACATCGTTTACCGAACGCAAACTGTCTTGATAGTAAAAGTCAAACTTTTAGGGAATGCAGAGAACCAGAGAGTCAAAAATTGATAAATAAACCATGTTTGCAAAATCCAATTTTACATAACCGTGCTCTGCTGAATGAGAAGCCTTGCCAACAGAGCTTTCCTCTTTGTATCCTCTTTGCCACGACCAGCAGCCAGTGCTTCACTTGCAAGTACATCATCAAGCCTCTACCACCTGTTTCACAAGGGCGTGTGAATGTGCTTTGCTATGCAGCTCTCTGGTGTGACCGGCCACAACTGCTCCTTCAGAAGATCCTGACAATAAGATGAGTTTTAGGTTAAAAGGTGCGATGTTTAAGATGTAGCCACATGCTCCAAACAAATAGGGGTCAGCATTTTACCACTGGGTTACTGGTTAGCATGCTCACTTCAGTAGATATCGCTGCAACACAATATAGATGTCTTTGACGTGACGTCAACACTGTTACTTCTTCACAATCTGTTGATAATATTAGTTCATGAGATCTTACACATTGCATCTTTAACCTCTTGAGCCCTAGGGTGCTGGAAGGTGTGGTTCGCCTAAACAGACATATCAAGAAAAGCTCCACAACTACCAGGTCTATATGCATGATCGTAGTCTCTATGGATAGGTAAGACCTCCGATGATTCACCCCCATGTTTGTAACATTGTGACTCTTACTATGCCTGAGTAAATTGTGATGAACCAAAGGAAAAGGATTAGACAGTGGATAACACCATTATAGTATTGAAGCCATGCACAGAGATGCCACTTAATTCATTCAGCAACCCCTTTACTACAACTGTGCCAAAGCAGATATAAGTAACACAAAGCACATAGATTCTACAAAGGTTTTAGTGAGGATAGGACCAGGCCGACTCTCCATTTGGCCACTTGGATACCCAAAGTGCGCCCAATTGGTTTTCTACCTCTTGAAAGGGAACTGGCTCTAAAATGCTATTGATATCCACTACAGGAGGCTGTGTGCACACAATGGAGGCTTTGGCCATGACATTTACCCTCAAAAAGTTGTGTTGTGCATCCCTAAAGATAACAAAAAAGAATCCAAAGTAAAGTATGTACATTCGATATAAAAAGGGTAAAAAATATGCATTGATTTTGGAACTAAAATATTGAAATCATTGCCAAACAAACATTGTTTGGACAAAATACATTTGGAGTGTTGTTTTAGCAGCGTTAAGGCCTCGTCTTCTAGAAACAATTCAGAAAAAAGAAAAAATACTGTGTGTTAAAAGCAATGTTTTAACACACAGTACCGGGTTCGTCGGGTAAAAAAAGAATATTGGCTATCCTCATGTATAAAAACTGTCCACAAAATCATGTACAGGTCCCTGCTGGTAGCAACCCTTTAGGATTTCACAACGGCTATGTGGCTCTGTGATGCATGGTTTACAAATGTTATTGGAACTGTTTTCATGAACCTGTCCCTTTATCTAACCTTCCTTTGTTGTGAGCTGCATCCTGCCTGACAACCCACCAGAGCAACATACTTCTCTAGGCTCAATAATGTGTGAAAAGGTTGTTGGCAGGACACTATTTTCACATACACACACTGATCCCTGTACCCTTTCTCTCTAATGTCACCATGCCACGGTGACAACTTGCAGCGTCCTGCTTTTTTAACACACGTTGTTAAGCTTGATGCGTTCGCGCTCCCCGCCCCTCCTCTTCTCTGTTTACTACTGTTTAGGTTTACTGCTTTAATGGGGTCAAATTATTGCAGATTGTGGACACCGCTGTTCACGACACTGCATTATTTTGTGCCGGAGACAGTTTGAATTTACGTCTTTCATTGTTCCGAGCTGAGGCTTTCGCCCTGAGCTCCCAATGTTAATGAGATTGATGTATCAGATACGACCGCACGCACACACACACACACACACACGCAGGAAAATCAATGGGCCGTTGTTAGCATTTATATGGCTTTTGCTTGAATATCGCTAGCTAAGAGGGAGCCTGCAAGCAACAGACACAAAATAAAAAAGAGAGGTTGTTAGCCGTAGCAGGTGATAGCCATGAAACAGACTTCGCAATGTTGTCCACTTAACGAAGCCCATTAAACACCACTCCGCACTAAATGCTTGGTGTCCTAACACAGATTCATGGCATTCATAAATGTTTAGTGTCACTTTCAACCAATCACAAGCCGGGGTAATTTCAGGATTTATGCACGGTTTATTTATGAGCAAATAGTTTCTGTGACAGATGCAGATTGGGCCTTACTCTATAGGACTAAGACAAGATGTTGAGTCCTGATTTACCATGTCAAATATTTAATTTGCCGATGTGAATACTGCTAAGAGGCTGAGGAAAAAGTACTTATGGATTGTGCCGGATATCAGCGTTAAAGGCCATATTTAGATCACAGGTAGATTTCAGAGTCTGTATCAAATTCTTGTTCTCTCTCTGAAACAGAGAGATCTTAATACCCTGACGGGAATCGGGATGAGAGAGAGGGAGAAAGAGTAAAAAAAGAAATAAGAAAGAGAGGGAGTGAGGAGCATAAAAGTGAAACATAATCCACAAGTATTGGTGCTAATCTTTTGATTTGGGCAAATTTCCTTCTGCAGCGGAATCAAAAGGTCTATTTGCATTTTTTTTTTTTGAACAGATGAGGTTTTAATTTTCACAGTTCTGTGGATTACCTCAATTCAAAGCTCCCTGACATAAATGGAAAGATCTCTATCTTCACTCCCCGTCTCCTCTCTCCTTGTCTCACCTCCTCTCCTCCTCTCGTGTTGTTGTGTGCACTCGTGGACTGGAAGAATTGTGGGAATTAATATACAGAGGCCGGTCTCTTTTTTGTCTTAAAGCGGCAGTAGGCAGAATATTTTTTGCATCATTGCTCAAACATTCCATAATAACCTTTCAGCATATTGTAATTCAAGTGTTTTGAGAAACTTCTGCACCTCCTCATGGCTCTGGTTTCAGGCTTCAAAAAAATCTAAATCGGTAGACCAATCACAGGTCATTTCAGAGAGAGAGCTTTCCTATTGGCTGTTCATTCTGCTCTCGTGAACTCCGATCAAACGGTCAAACTAGGCAGCGCTGATCACATATGAATCAATATTCTGTTACTGTAATGTCTATTTCTTCTTAAAATGTTTTCAGGATCATCTTGTAGTGTTCTGTTTAGCTGTAAAATGAGAAAGTTTGCTCTGGCTGGTGGGCGGTGTTTGGTATTTCCTCAACTGATCTCAACATGGCAGCTAAACAATTCACTACAAGATGATTCTGAAAACATTTGAGGCGAGAAATAGGCATCACAGTAACAGAATATTGAGTCAGAGACTCCAGATCAGCTCTGACTGCTTGTTTTCCTCTTGCCTGTGAAGGACAGAGGACACCGGAGGACACATGATGTTTTCCAGATTACCTGTCTCATGCACTACTGTCAGGATATAGTGACCGTTTTATAAATATATATATATATATATATATATATATATATATATATATATATATATATTTTAAAATCACATTTGCTCCAATCTGCCTACTCCAGCTTTAAACAGGGTTATCTCACACTAAATTATATTTGGACAGATTAGCTTTCGGTTCAATTGGATATGCAAATCTTACACTGCTTTTTCTTCTGGTGTAAGGAAAGGAAGGCGAGGGAGCAGAGGAGGAAGATTTCACTCCATCCTTTCCAACAGGTACACAGCAAAGGGGTCATACTTCCGATAATTGAAGTTTCTGTTTTTTTCCCCCTCCCTCTTCTGCACTGGGACACTCTTTATCATACAGGCGTCGGTTTTGGCGTGATGCTCCGACACAACAAACATCATTCCAGGGAGGATTGGTCTCTGTTTTAAACAACAGCTTCGGCTTAAAGGACAGGGAGAGTCCCATGTTGCTTGGGACGGAGGGACAGGTGGAGACTGGGGAGGCGGCGGCAGCCGAAAAGCAATTAACATTCACAAATAGCGTCAGGGAAGCTATCCGCTGAGGTTACACAGGAGCTGAATGTCACCTACTGCCTGGGCCCAATTCCTTCATTAAACCCTCCCATAAGGGCAGACACACTTAAATACATATTTGCATACAAATGCAGTGATTAACCCTCTAAGTGCATTAGCTCTGGCTGCTTCTCGAGGCCTCAGTGCTAATATCTCGCTCTCCGTTTGTCTATGTGTGCTTGAAATGAGGTGGAATAATGATCCTTTATTGACTTTGTTGAATTGACTTCCATTGGTTTCCTCTGGCTGTATTGTTTATGGATTTCCGAGTTTCATTATTCCTTTCCTCCGCCGATAAATCACAGGGAAGCTTCAGTTTGCGTCTGACATTATGACAGTGTGCTCTGTTTGATTTAAGAAATACATTTCCATATTGTGTCCCATAAAGCAATAAAGCAGTGGAGCAAAAAAAGTTAAATGATCCCGGTTGAGGGAACAGTGTTATTACAGCGCAAATAGTGAAAGGACACAGTGTGTAAGTATATATAAAGAACAGAAGAGATACATGGGGTTCGTCAACTCGTACTCCCAACAGTAGGTGTAGTGTATGGAGAATGAAAGAAGAGCTTCCTTAAAATGAAGAGAGAGTCTCCACAAAAGAACCCAAAACATTTCTTACTGCTTTGTTCTATTTACAGCGGATGAACGCTGACGTGCGAGGGGAAAGGCACTGAATATGCCAAAGGGCTGATATGTTCCTATTCTGCTGCTCAGGCTAGAGTCGAGGCCTGGGTGTAGAAAGGCAAAGAGCAACAGAAGAAGAAGAAGAAGAGGACAAAATGAAAGTGATGAGAGTCCTGATCCATTTTTTTTTTTTTTTGGAGTCACACTTTAAAGGCATGCTTCATGACCTCAGAGGCTCACCTCGAGGCAGAAAACTCCCCGTGGAGTCAACAACAACAGGAAGAAAACTATCACAGAGCCCAGATAGTCATTCCTGATATCTTTTTCCACCACTCCTCTTCTACCTTCACTCCAGTCACCAGGGAAAAAATGTCGGCATTGTACGTTTCTGCAAACCACAGATATGTTGAATGTGGACGTTTTTGAATTTGGTATAAGAGCAAGTGTCGTAGTATATCGAGCGCCCGTTATTGAAAGTTAAGTGCTATGATAATAACCAATAAGGGCAGTTGATATTTATGCTAGTTACGTTGTTATGATTGTCACGTTACATTGTTACGTTCCGGTTGCCACGTCACATTGTTACATTACGTTGTTCCGCTTGTTAGGTAACGTTGTTACACTTGTTATAGTATGTTGTTACGCTTGTTATGCAAGCTGTAACGCTTGTTACGTAACAGTGTTACACTTGTTTTGTAATGTTGTTACGCAACGCTGTTACGTTTGTTGTGCTCGTTACATAGCGTTACGTGAGAAAGTATGCGAAGGTTGGTTGTTTTAAATTTGCGCTAGTTATGGTTGACACGTTACAGTTGACACGTTACGTTGTTAAGTTACTATTTTAACACAAACCATGATTCAGCATGAATGAAAAGATTGGACAGGTTTATTACAGTCCTGCAAGACACGTTTTGTTTTTCCTTTTTTTTTGTCAGAGCATTTGATTTATTGATTGTTGTCGGGATGTAATGACAATTTTAACTACAACAACCCTGTCAACCCTGCCTTTAACCAAATGGTGTTGTTACGTAAATCTAACCAATCGTGTCACAACGTTGTGGCATTGCGCGTTACTGCAAGTGTGATGCAAGGCTGATATGACATTCGACATATCCCTAGGTTTGCAGAAACATACAATGCCAACATCTTTCTGGCGACTGACTGAGTAGCACACTTACTAGGTTACATACTGGCTGCATAAAGATAATAAGTATTAAACAGGAGATATCTGAATGTGTGTTTTTCTTTAATCATGCCTCCGTCACAGCCCAACTATCTCCCTCCTCCTCCTCCCTTCTCCTCCATCTCGTCCTCCCTTCTCTGTCCATTGGCAGCGCACACAGCCGTGAGCGGAGCTAATTAAATGCTTCTAAGTGAGTCGCCTCGCCTTCGCCTGCCATTCCAGCCTCGGCAAAAGGTCATCCTACTCACAGGCATGAGGCAGACATTTCTCATGACTGTTTTCCTTTTGAGAAATTTAGCAGATTGTTAATTATCAGATTACAAGTTTGCCTTTTTAAAGGCCAACGCGACGCCCCGAGTCGCGTGGCTGGGAAGCGAGGCAGAGAGGAGAAAGAGAGACGAGAGGGGGTATAAGCAATGAAGATGGCTGAGGGGGTCTGGCTCTTCTCCTCTTTGCTCGAGTTGAGTCAGGGCTATGATTCGTGATCAGACGGAGAGAGAATTTGAGATAAGCAGAGCAGAGAGGCTCTCTGTCTGACAGTAACCCCCGTGCTCTCTGTCTGCTCCCATCAGCCCCTAGCACGCTCTCCCTCCACCTCTCCTTTCACTCCATCCAAATCCAAATAGAGACCGTTAAAAGAATCAAAGCTGAGGGAGAAAACACCGACCCGGCCTCTGGAGATGACCGTACTCTGACCACGAGCAAAAATCACTGCTCATAGAAAAACACTTGTTCACTTCTTCTTCACCTTTCATCACTCGGCCCGATCCCTCCCGCTGTCTTGAAAGAGACGCAAGGCTAGAGTAAAGTCTGCCGGGTGACATCTTGCCTCCTGCTAGCGGAGGAAGGGCTCTGTGGGATGAGAGAGTGGGATTTCGGTTGCGGCGGTGCGATCGTGCTGATCAAAGGGGTCGGGGTTAAACATGTCATTGTTGGGTAAGAATAGCTCGGAGGCTTGTTAGCGTGTTTCTATGTGTGTGATGCTATTTGATGCATTGCATGACTTTGAAACATGCAAAACCTACACTCAGAGACTTTTCCACAAATACACCACATAAAAAAAACATCTATCTTTGTAGCGGCAATGCCCCGCCCGATCACTACCATCTGTTTCACTATATAGATGCAGATAAGCCACAAGGCACCTGAAACCTCCATTTACAAAGAAACGCTCCGCCATCTACCAAATTGCTCATGTTTAACTCGGTTTCTTTAACCCGATCCCTCAGCGCCCCGGGGCTTTTCACAGCTATCAATCTATGAATTGATATGGTGCGTTAATGAGACAATAAGTGAGTCGTGAATCAGCTGTGGGATCGGGCAACGGCAAGTCATTGATGAAAGATCTGTTCTCTATACCCCTCGGCCAGAAACAAAGGAAACAATAAACACTGTATATGTGGGATTTGAATTAGAGCAGAGTCTATTCATATCGGTGCTCATATGTGGAGAGTGAGTTTCATTACTTTTAGAGAAGCATCTTAAGGCATTACCTGAGGTGTTGCATGTGCAAGCCCATTAACTAAAAAGACATAAACTGTATACTTGTTGTGTTAAAGGACAGTCCAACAGCTGGGATTTTAGAGCAACCTCTGTAAATGACGATTAAATTAATACAATAAAAAACTGATTTCAAAAGGGAAATAATACACTTTTTTATTTCACTGCAATTATCTGAAAGCTTGTTGATAGTTACTTTATATGATCTAATATGATATGATGCATTTCTATATAGTTTAATCTCTAACAGTATGTTAAAATCAGCTCAACCAGCTGGAGCATTAAAATGGTGTTTACGCAGCAGTGATGATAATCCAATGAAATAATAATATCACATTCTATTGTCTAATGCACTTTTACTTTTGATAAATTAAGTACAATGCAATAGTATTACTACTTTAACTTATGTAAACTACATAGAAAACTTCTATATTTGTACTTATGTGAAAGGCCGGTGCTGTCTTCTGCTCATAAATGCAAAGCTTTTCTGCAGCTGACTCTCAAATAAGGGATGACTAACCTTCCTTGACGGCACCACCGAGGACAGTTTTCAGACAGGCCGCTGATCACAACTGAAATATTACACAATGATGGTAACTTTAGCACAAATTACTGCATTTCACTGGGAAAGTGAAGCCAATGCTGAAGTGCCTTAAACTTGCATTCTTTCTAACAGCCAGCAGGGGGCGACTCCTCTGGTTGCTAAAAGAAGTCTGATTGTATAGAAGTCTATGAGAAAATGATCCTACTTCTCACTTGATTTATTACCTCAGTAAACATAGTAAACATGAGTTTATGGTCTCAATCGCTAGTTTCAAGTCTTCTTTAATACAGCATGATGTTCATTTAGTGAATTATGGTTCCATTTAGAGTCAAATAGACCATAAAGCAGGGGATGCTTTAGGGCGTGGCTACCTTGTGATTGACAAGCTGCTATCACAACGTTCAGTTGCATTAAAAGACAGTCGGCTATTAATTTTTTTCCCAGGTAATTAGCCTACAATTTATTTTAAGCATGATTTTTGCTAGCCAAAATTAGCATCCCAATGAATATCACAGTTAACATGAATGACGGATGCAACATGATAACCATGCCCGACCCCGCCGGGCATCGCGCCATCCTTTCGTCCAATTATGCCGAAACCAAGATGACGACGGCCAAAATGACGAACTCGAGGCTTCAAAATGGTAGTCCACAAACCAATGGGTGATGTCACTGTGACTATGTCCACTTCTTTCATACAGCCTATGGCAAATATAGAGAGTGTTAAATAATGCACTTTCTCGGGTAAGATTGCAAAATGTTTTTGTACTCCTGCAGATTGTATTTCATATCCTCCTATTCCTCTTTTAGCCTCATATATTTCCTGTTTCCTGACCTTCACCTTGCATTGGTGATTTGTAACTAATGTGCATAAGACGTTATTTGTGTCCCTGCCTGGGGCGACCAATGCTCTCTGTCCAAACAGCCCGCTGCCTAGCCAACTAAGTAAATAAATGGGACAAGACGAACAAATGAATAAGGAGATGGATGTTCCCTTCTTGGAGACACAGAGGCCTAATTTGAGCTAATAAAGGAGCACATCAAGCGTGACCCCTTGCTGAGAATGGAGGGTCGATGGAGTGTCTGAGAGGACCATGCAATCTCAAGTCAATTGCTCACAGGCCCAAAGATCTCATCAGCTTCTTTTCTCTTTACAGAAAGAAAACGATGGGAGAGGGAATGAGAAAAAGAGAGGCAGAAAAGGGAGGAGAAAGGTAACTGACAGCCGATGTTTTAGAAACAGAATAGGTCTTTATCATCATTCGCCCTCTCAATGCTCCGTCTCATCAGCTCGGGGCTAATCTGAAAAGGAGCCACTTAAGAAAGAGCTGTTGTTTGTAATACCTTCAATCGATAGATGACCACTATCACTGCGGTGAAATGGCGGGTGGTGGGGCGCTGACGAGAGGAAAAACCACAGTAGATGAACAGAATTAGTCTCTAACCCTTTCCCTCTTGCCTGTCTTCCGCTCTCTCTCTGGAGTTAGCCCCTGATCTGTGTGGGGGGGGGTTATGGGTAATCGCCAGAGCACTCCCAGCGCCAGCTGTGATCTGATTTGTGGCAGAGGGCAGCCAATTACAACCATTGCGTCACTTTGTGCAAGACGGTTACCGCCTGCAGGGGGGAGGGAGGGAGGGAAGGAGAAGAAGGGGAACAAATTGTGAGAAAGGACGAGAAGAATGGATGGAGAGAGTGAAGACGCAGAAAGAGAGGGAGGAGGAGCTGACAAAGAGTTTAGAGAGAGAAGGAAAGAAGTGCAGGAGGAGATGACAAAGTGAAGGAGGGAGGGCAGGATCACGTAAAGGATAATTCAGGTTTTTTTTACAATCTTGGTTTTACTAATACTTTCTATTGATTACAGGATCATTTTCAGCCCAGTCGCCTGGAGAATGAGTCGGCATTGTACGTTTCTGCAAACCACGGACACGTTGAATGTGGACCTTTTTGCAGTCGGTCAGAGCAAGTGATGTAGTACAACAAGGTATATCGAGAAACCATTATTTAAATTATGCGTATGAACGTTACCTAGTATAATAACAAGTTCAACAAGCAAGAAAGTCCACTATTACCCCAATATTTACCTCAAAATTGATCAAAAATGACTTTATTATAAACATTATTTAATAATTATAGTCTGGTATTTCCAGCTGGTAATTTATTTAATACATTTCCAGGAATGAATCATGACATTAGCTACCAGGTTACATTTGTGTAGACAATAAGTCACACAATGGTGAGATTTGTGCCTGATCAGAAGTGTCTTCTATTAGTTTTCCACCTCCGATGAAGAGCAGCGCACAGCTGCTTCTCAAGCCTAATGGCCCCATTTTAACCATTAGATGCTATTTTAGCATATAATTATTAAATCATGTTTATAATTAAGTAATTTTCTAGCAATTTTGAGGTAAATATTGGGGTAATTTTGCAGTAATTCCAAAGAAATTTCAAATAGGTTACTTGCTAATCATCATCTAATTACCATGAAATTTGCATACCTGTAAAATGAAGTGTTACCGAATATTCACAACAAACCCGCATCAAGATCGACACACACCCAGACCAGCACCAACAGGAGAGAACACACACTACACTAACACGCTGCCACAGTGGCCATTATCACCAAACTGGAGCAACATGGAGACGGCGTTGGACAAATGATAAGAGAAGAGGAGGGTAATGTGGTGGTAGCACATGGGAGACAAATAAATAAAAAGATAGAGAGGTTGACTTTTCACTTTCCGTGAGATGCTGAGACGGCACAGAGTTCCTCTTCTACAAGTGAATTCACCCGCGCTGACGTCCGATACAGCTCAAGTCTTATTGCTTTAGCTTGAAATATGCCAGCAAACATTTCAAAAGAAACAACGTATAACTCTTGACCCCCATCCAAAATGAGGGAGAGCACTGCAAAATGCGCTGCCCCAGATTCCTATTTCCTACCATTAAGTTCATTTCCTTTCCACACTTCCTTCATTAGCGCCCATGTTAAGCTCTGCAGAATCGCTAATAAGTTAATTGAGGGCTTCTTAAGACTTTGTAGGTGACATTGAGAGGGAGATTGGCTCCACAATGTGTGGGAATGAGCTTTGCATAATATTTAATGGCCATTCATGCTCCATATAGTGGAGCTGGAGCGACTACTGGGCTCGCACACATGCAGATATAGAATCACACACACACCAATACACACGTGCAGTTTCCTGCTATGAGTATGGTGTCGGTATTAATTAAACACGTTGGCTCCCACTAGGGGAGAAGCTGTGTGTGTGTGTGTGTGTGAGAGAGAGAGAGAGAGAGATCAGTCACCTTCTGTCTCATGGGCCGAGCAGAGGGTTTAAGTATGAAATCGACTATTTCTGAGTTGTGACTGCACCTTCCCTTTATCACACACAGTTGTCTGTTTTCATTGTATTGTGTGTGTGTGTGTGTGTGTGTGTGTGTGTGTGTGTGTGTGTGTGTGTGTGTGTGTGTGTGTGTGTGTGTGCGTTGGCAGACAGGTTGACAGTGCATGCAGAGAGTCGGAGAGAAAGAGTCAGGCAGGCAGGCAGCAGCTGTATTGGGACTTCCCATTGGGGCCAAGGGGTCCTGCCTCTCTCTCTCTTTCTCTCTCCCTGTCTCTCTGTCTCTTTGCCTCTCTTTCTTCTCCCCCAGAGGCCTTGTGTCAACAGTAGAGACCTCCATCTCACAAACACACACACACACACATACATACAGATACTCTTCCTCCATCGTAAACCAATACTATGCCCACCAACAGGCCGCAGATGGTTGTCGGAGTGTCAGTAGAAATACACTGTAAAGTGAAATATTGAAAGGGAAGTCGAGTATGGTAATTCTGTCTCTTGAGTTTCTGTTTTGCTCTGGTTATGTGTGTGTGTGTGTGTGTGTGTGTGTGTGTGTGTGTGTGTGTGTGTGTGTGCGTGTGCGTGTGTATGTGTGCGTGTGTATGTGTGTGTATGTGTGTGTGTGCGCGTGCGTGCTTTCTGGCTATCTGCAGGACAGCTTGATTAGCTAGCTGTCCGATGTCAGAATCGCCCACAACAGATCAACCTTGAAGAACCTTTCCGTCCACTTGATAAGGTCCACTTACCGCCAAAAGCTCTTATCTCATTCACTCGTTCACTGCAGTGAAAAATCTGAGCAGAGAGGTACTGCAGAAGGGTAAGCCCTTCTGGTTTGAAAAGTACTACCAGAGTTCCCCCTATAGGGTGGCTGCTTTGGTTGGGGATGGGGGTGGTAGTACTAACAATAGCCATGCTCATTGTTTACGTTCCTTATAATATGTTTATGATCATAATGATCATTTTGGCGGAGTAGCTTTGGAGGGAGGCCTGAAGGGACGGACTGTTAGTGTTACCTACTTGGCGACTTTGTACCTTTTATACCTTATTTCTGTAATCTACCATGTGAATAGACGATAAAACCTACTAGTGGGTGTAGTAGGCCCCTATTGACCCACATCTATGGGGCTTATAGCGACTGACAACAGTGTAATCGGCTGGATTTAGTGACTGTTGGAGCTGGTGCTGCTAGCTACTTTCATTGGAAAAGAGCTTTTCTGTTAAGTCATTTTTAAAATCTAGTGTACTCATTACCGACCTTACTGTCGCTTTAAGATGGATTTTTAGCTCTGCATTAAGAGTTTTGGTATTATTGGCTACACTGCAGCAGCGTGTCCCATCAGGTCTACGGCGACTGAATTAAAAGTTTAATATAAAAATGCTGTTGCAGTGTACTTATTATTTTCTCTCTTTTAAAGTCACCAGAATGGAGGAAACAATGTCTCTGAAATTAATTTTTTTTTGAGGGGAGGAAGGCTCCCTTTTTTTAAGGTCTCGAGGTTGGCAAGTACGATATAGTCCCATTTTTTTAAAAAAAGTAATGTGCACAAGTACTGAAAAAGTGAGCTTTTAGTGTTGCGGTGGTGCCATCAATGGGTGAAACCATCCACTCCATCAAGCATAAAGCCGGCTTTAGGGTAGCAAGTTCGAACACAGTGGAATAGCCAGCAGGGAGTAATGGGCACATAGTGAGGATGAGAACACACCGTTCATTTGGGATAAATGAACTGTGACCTGGAAGCTGTGCAAAATAGTAGTATGATTACCAGTCACACCTGATATTAGTTGTAAATTTATTGTAAATAAATGAAAATGGCAGCTGTGTATCCCTGAAATAACACTCCTACAGTGCCACACGCAGCTCCTGCACCAATGTGTATCATTATCTGTATCATGAGTCTATACAGCAACAACACTGTCTGGAAACTAGAAGGAAACTGCATTTAGACTGACAGCAGGCTTGGTCTGCTGACAGGTGGCAGAGCGTGGGCGGTTCCTGGTGGCCTTGCTGCGTTCTGTGAGCGTCTACCTTTAGGTCAGACTACCTTCATGAGACATCATCGAGCAGCGAGGAGTCAGCGCTCCAGCAGCTGTTACATTTCCAAAGCAGGACCGCATTTAGTGTTTACCCGCATTGCTGACAACATTTATACTATTGATAGAATTCTTTATATACTATGCATATTAAAAATGTGCACAAAAAACATTTTGTGTTTTTGCTCTGGCTGTCAATCCATTAATCTGTTAAAAAAAAAAAACCTTAAAAGGGAGAAAGTATTTAATACTCTTATCAACATGGGAGTGGGCAAATATGCTGCTTTATGCAAATGCATGTCTATATTTATTATTAAAAAACAATTAATAACACAAAAAAAATTACAAATATTGTCCAGAAACCCTCACAGGTACTGCATTTAGCATAAAAGTATGATAAACATGGCAAACTCAAGCACAACAGGCAACAACAGCTGTCAGTGTGCTGACTTGACTATGACTTGCCCCAAACTGCATGTGATTATCATAAAGTGGGCATGTCTGTAAAGGGGAGACTCATGGGTACCCATAGAACCCATTTACATTCACATATCTGGAGGTCAGAGGTCAAGGGACCCCTTTGAAAATGTCCATGCCAGTTTTTCCTTGCCAAAATTTAGTGCAAGTTTGGTGCGTTATTTAACTTCCTTCACGACAAACTAGGATTCTTTAGGTTTTCTAGTTTCATATGATACCAGTATCTTCACTCTAGCTCTAAAACTGAGCCCACTACAACCTAAACATCGCAAGTTGCGTTAATGCATTAAAGAAATTTGTTTTTGCACAATGTGTAGTTTTTCATTTATACATTAAGTACTGTATATTTAGCTGAAAGTACTTTCCTTTTCTTACTAAGTAAACTTTTGAATGCAGTACTTTATCTTGTAATACATTTTACATTGTGGCATTGCTTCAGTTTAGTGTGGGATCTGAGCACTTCCTCCTCCAGTGGTCTATATTAAAAACAATGCTACGATAGCTATCAGGCAAGCATCTCTTGCACAAAAATCAGAGCAGTAATTTGAAGCGATAAGATCCAATTTGTATGAATTTGTTCAAGTTGTAAATGAAGCACATTGTGCTTGAGGTCTTGTTAAACCCCAAGTGAGAGAAGGAACACGGATTGGAAATGCTTTTGAAATACAGATGGCTTGCTCCATTTTACTAAATGAAAATGTGAAAGCCTTGCAAATCAAATCACAACTGGTCTGGTGAAATCACTTCAGTTCTGGGTTCTAATTCTTCTGTCGAGGAAATATCGCCGGAGTGTGACTGTTTATTCGATCCTCAAGTGCCGTGTATCTCCAACAAAAGGTCCTGCACGTGTGCACGAGGCATGTTGGTGAGCTTTGTAATGAAGAGAGAGCACACAATGCAGGATTACCAATTCCACGCACAGCTGGAAAGCCAAGTGTGAGTGATACCTGCTGCACATACAGTGGTTCTGTTAAGTGAATCTCTGCTTTCTCCGGCGAGACCAATCTCTGCTGGTCTGTCGTGCTGGACAAGTAGTTATTGAGCAAAAGATTGAAAGTGAGAAAGAAGAGATTGGGCGAGGGCGCTTGTGAAAGAGAGGGAAGGGAGCGAGGGCGGGAGACGTGGCAGAAGGAAAAGTGAGACGGCGAGACGGGAGGGCAGAGGGAGAATGAGAGGATGACAGAGAGAGGAGTGAGAGAAAGAAGCTGCAGAGCTAATAGGAAGCACAGAGAGAGATGGAGTGATGGATTTGACTTGAACAAAAGGATGAACGCAGGGCTGACAGAGAGACTGCCCTGGGAGGCAAAAGATGTGGTGGAAGGAGAGGACAGCTCGGCTCTGCTGCTTGCTATTCCAGGTGTCATCTTTTCCAGCCGCTGCTGATTAGTGCCTGAACATATCTCCTGGGGAGAAAATTAAATATTGATCTATTTTTCTCTCTCCATTCTAACCCCATCCTCTCTTTTTACTCTGCTTCTTTTTTTGTATAGAAAAGACCACTACTGATGGAATTTCAAATGTGACTGGTCGGGGGTAAGCTGTGTTAGGGAGCAAAAAAAAAAAAAACCTCTCTCCCTGTACCCTTAAGTCCATTCATCCAATGGTTTGTGCTTTTTACTGCACTCTGTTCAGTGCAGTGGAAGCTGCACATTGCACGCCTGCAACAGCATGGCTACACTCCCTGTATGGATTACATATATGGCTGAATGAGGCATCTACAGTAAGAGACCAAAATGATACAAAGCTGTAAATTAATATATAGAGTATGACAGCATATTACTTCAAATGTAATTTATCAAACGCGTAGCTCAAATCAAGCAATGGGATGCGTTCAAAGCCATTATATAATATCCACATACAACTGCCATGACATCTAAGAGACCATGACCATGACTAATGTGTTGTCATGGTTGCTTAGCGACAGGGTCACGGGGTGGGGGGGGATTGCTTCCACCAATACAGAAAACATTACAAACACAAAGTCACAAAGTTAGCTGCTAAAACCTGCAACACAATGGACACATTTAAGGTTAACTTGCATGGAAGAGTGGATTGAGCCGTGCACATTTCCATCTGTTAAATGACACGCAGCGCTATATGTAAAGAGGAAGTTCCACAATGTTGTCCATAATATATACGAGCAAGCAGGAACGCTGCAGAAATACACCAACCACTGCCGCAAATCAAGTCAGATATCTTCCACAGACATAAACAAAACATTCATTTTGGACCTGTCAACATTTTTTAAATGATAAAGTCACAATCATAATTATTTTAGAAAATATTTTTTAAATATTTGTCTACAGAAAAATGTTATCAATATGACCTTTAAATCAGTAGTGCAGTCCAACTTTGTTTTGGGCTTTCTCAAATCTTTAACCCTCTTATTATGTTGAAAAGAAATTACATCCATTATGTTATGGGACAAATTGACAGAAGACATTTTGACTCGTCATAGTGCACAATACCTGGATCCTGAAATCAAAGCAGCCATCATTCATTTCTTTATCTACCTACTTAATATCTTTATTTACCTGTGCCTTTTCCTACTTTGACATGTCACAATGTGTTCTGTGAAAAAGGCCTATGCAGGCAAAATGATACAGTTCACAGATTCATTGTAAAAATTGGATAGACTTACCGAGTAATGATGCAGGCAAGAATCCAAACCAGGAAGGTAGTCCATCCAAACAAATTCAAAAGGGGAAGGCAGGAAATCCAAAGTCTAAAAAGATCCGGCAGAGGTTCAAAACCAGCTGGTAACAAGTTCAAGGTCTTAGAAAACACAGGATTGAAAGCAAAGTCATGCAGCAACAAAAAAACTAATATGGCAACTTTGATGATCTGGCAAGCAGTGAGGGGAAGTGGGAACAGTTGATCAGGTGGGTGGGGAAGGTCAGGTGACCAGGATTGGAGGGCAGGAAGGAGAGGCTGGGATAGGAGAAAAAGTCAGAGGGCATCTGGTGGACAGGTAGAGAATGGCAATGAATGGGTTTGAGGAAGTGGCTGGAGGGAGGGACAGAGTGTGACACAAATAGGTATGAACTTATAAAACCAACAGATAGAAAACCAAATGAGCGTCCACATTGGAGCCCTGTCTCTGACCGCCTGAGGAATATCCAAGTCCAATATATGACAAAGACGATACTTAGATAGTGCTGTGTCATCTGAATCACAAACTTCTGAAAGTGCACTTAGAAGGACACAAGAAGACCAGAAGGTGTATCACATATAAAAGCCAAAATAATAAAAAAAATATGAATATCCTTCACGCCCTCTGCAGCCTTCTACCCGCTCAGGTGGTATCATAAATCCTCCTACTCCACCTGAGTCCTCTGGGTGGCATAAAAAGAACAGCCACGCATGTAAATCCTCTACCCCCTTGTCCCTCCTCCTCTCCCCCGCGTCCTGTTCTTCTCTGCGGAGCACTGGCGTTCGGTGTGACGGCCTCAGCTGTGAGGGCCCAGAGTGGTTGTGACAGGCCGGGATAGCAGCCGTTCCCCGCTGTCTGGGAGCATTAGCGCTCCTTCTTCAGGGTGACTGGGGATGCCTCCTGGCCCCCATACCTGGCTTCTATAGGATCTCCTTCACATTACAGGGCACAATGGGCCACTGTGGACTTCGTACAACACGATGAGCGATTGGAAATGATGCACCGATGATGAATATTTTAAAGTGATTAATCACAATTAAAAACGAGTCCATCAATTCAAAGATGGAAGGAAACAATACAAGACATCTCAGCAATGGAGAGAATAATTTATAGAGTCAGAAATGAGGAGAATGAGATATAAGACGATGACTTAATGTAGGAAATTACCCAGATTAAATAGAGTTAGAAATGAAGAGTCGAAGTACAAAAGAGGCTGGTTAAAGTAGATGAAATATGAGGCCGGCAATTAAGTTACGAAATTAACTACACAGAGATTAACAGAATGATTTATAAATGAGATGAGGCAGATATTAGGCAAACAAGTGAGGGATAATGTACAGCGAGCCAGTCATTGTTGTGAAAGATACCCCGACAGGGCGGTGCAGCACCCCGACGTGGAGAGGAAGGGGTTTCTTTCACAACAATGACTCGCTAGCTGTACATTATCCCGCTTATAACACAGCTATTTACTTAATAAAATCAATAATTTGACACAAAAACAGTCTGCCAGAGTCAGACATCTGAACTGCGCCCATAGCAACGGCCTTTCATACATAGCAACGGTCTGTTATACATAGCAACGGTCTGTTATACATAGCAACGGTCTGTTATACATAGCATAGGTCTGCTATAAAGAAATAACAGACCGTAGAACACTGTGATTGACCAATCAGAGTCGAGTATTCAACAAAGCCGTGTAATAAATAAATATAACCAACCAATAGACATGCACAATACAACCCCCGCTTCCTTTTTTCTGTGCATATAATATGTATATATGTGTATGTGTATGCGTATATATGTATAAATGTATAACTGTTTGCATGTGTATGCATATATGGACTATATGCGTGTGTGTGTGTGTATATGTATATATATATATATATATATATATATACAGTATGTGTATGTGTGTATATATATATGTATGTTTCTTCTTCTTTTTTTTCTTTTTTTCCTCAGTTATCCATTTACTCCTTGTTCTATCTTACTCTTCTGTTCTGTATGTACCTCTGGGTGTATTAAATATAAGAAAAAAATGCAAATATATACTGCACATATTGTGGATATATAATTCATGAGTATTTTGCAATAAAAGTATTTAAAAAAAAAGTACAGCGCTCCTTTGTGTTACTTTGCCAGCCATATGAGAATGGTGTGAACGCAGCGCTAATTGGAGGTGCTACATCTTCTTGTTTTAACTGAAATAAACTACCGTGCTAATGTGAGACATTATTACTGTACACAAACAAGATTATTGCCAGAAAAAGACTAGCAGCCCCCTACCACCGTCCACACTGCATTGTACTGTACATTGAGGACTGTTTAGTGGCTCAAAACAGCAAACAGAGCAAGAATTATGCAGACGAGTGATCTCACTTCTGTCTCATTGTGTCTTCACTGCAAATAGATATATAAATAAATAAATGGGACTCAACGTGTGTTTCACATGCAGATTTCTTTCTATAAGAGGCGTCAAAACAACACGATATTTGAGATGGAACAATTTTTACATACTGGCTTATTCCATTTTGGGCATACTTACTATAGTAATATGGTAATGTGTGAGATGACTTCTCCACAGGATCCAGATGATACACATGATGTTCTTTCCTAATCGATCGTGTGGCAAATAGCAACGTCTCTTAGAGAGGAAACCACATGGCTTACCTTTCATGTCGGCTTAATTTTGACAAGTAAGACTAATTTGATAGTGTCATGAGATAGAGGATACAGTTTTCATACACAGACAGGAGAGCAGGAAGAAAACTGAATGCCACAGTAGTCGGCTCGACATAATAGTAAGATACGATTAAAATATTTGATCTTGATTAATCGCAGGGGTAAAAAGTTTATTTATTTATTTATTTATGTATTTATGTATTTATTTATTTATTTATTCATTCATTTATCAATTTGTTTATTTTTGTTATTTATTTATTTATTAATTTATTCATTTATCAATTTGTTTATTTTTCTTATTTATTTATTTATTTATTCATTCATTTATCAATTTGTTTATTTTTCTTATTTATTTATTTATTAATTTATCAATTTGTTTATTTTTCTTATTCATTAATTTATTCATTTATTCATTTATCAATTTGTTTATTTTTCTTATTTATTTATGTATTTATTAACTCAAAGCAGAGAATAAGTATAGGTGCCAACCTGCATTTTTTATTTTTATTTTTCTATTATTATTTTTTATAATAAATAGGCGACCGCCTACATGGTCTATGCCTTAAGCCAGCTCTGGCAGGCAGATAAACACAGATAAATACACTTAAGGCAAGCAGGTAGGATCAAGGGACATTCACTCAAGACAAAGGTCGGGAACAGGCAACAAAGAAAAGCAGGAACAGATCAGGTACAGGTTCAAGTTCTGGTTCAGATGGCTGGAAAGCAAAGGCAAGAATCACTGACAATCTGGCCGGTAATGAGCGGAAATGGACCGTTTATATACTGCAGGGCTGATGAGGGGAAGGTGGAAACAGGTGAGCTGTGACTGGGACAGGTGGGAGAGTCTGAGGTCGTCTGCTGGATGGATGGAGAATGGCAATGCAGGGAGGTCTGGGGAAGTGGGAAGTGGCTGGAGACAGGGGCCGGAGTGAAATAAAAACAACTGAGGCCGACATTGTGACAAGTGATACTGGGGCAGAACATCGATTACCTTCTACAACTGTGAGATGAACACTCCTGGTTCAGCTGTAAATACTGTAGAAACCTCATCATAAAAGAAAAAGTTTCTGCTTCCTATACTCCATAACAACAATGAATGTCACCCTGTGTAACAACAGTGTCAGTCCACATAAACCTGAACCACCTCAGGCTTCTGAAGTCCCCTATCAGTACAGCGTGGTTTGAAGAACTAAGTTGTCCAATGTGGGCCGTATGTAGTCACGGTACAGCTTGCACACTGCGCTTTGGACACCAGTGATGGAGGAGGTTGATGCATTCTTGACTGTTTAGAGCTGCTATTAGTCTGCCATTATTATTTATTCATGTGCTCAAGTCCCAGTGTCTAATAAGCTTCCTGTAGAGGATAAATTGAATTGAATTCCATGTGGTTTTCTACAGGAAAAATGCATAATTCACATATAACGCCTGCAATATTCATTATTTTAAATACATTTGAATCATTGTTATTGCTATCGATGAGATCCATTGTTTAAATGTCCAAATACTGCATTGCAGTGCGTGATTTGTCTATTCCTCGGTGGTAATTTAGAGGTAAATAATGAGATGTAGTCATATTTGACACGTTCTAGGTGTCATTGGTTCAAGTCCTGTCAGGTGAGATTTGTTGCGATGCTAATGAAGCGAGTGGACACGCCAAAGCTTTTGAGGTTTATACCACCCAGTGGGCTAGGTCTGGGTGTTGTCTGTGTATTTCTTTGAACTTTAACCCTTTCAAAGTGTGATTTCAGTTCATCGTGTCCTCTCTGGTTGTAAAAAAACCCAACATGGCACCACCAAAAACCAAAATGCCAAACTCGAGGCTTCCAAACGGTAGTCCACAAACCAATGGGTGACGTAGAGTTTTCACTGTATAAGCAAATAAGCTATGTGTGTAATTGTGAATGCATTTTATTTAAAAGTGTTCATTTTAATCTTCCAAAAAAATTGGACAGCTGTTTACCAAATGGAAAGAAGCTGTGTGAGTACTGTACACTTTTCTCTCCTGTTTGCCCCTCACAGCCATTAAGACTTATTGTCCCTGACATGGTAACTGTAAAGGCGCTTGCAAACCAATTCCCACTTTTTCCCCAATCGACCTCTCTTTTCCACATTGGTGAGCAATCGCTAGGAGAAAAAAAAAAGAAGTCTGACCTTTGCTTTTATAGACCATTTGCGATATGGAAAAAAAAATGTCATAGTGTGATTCCTCTAACTACCACGGCGTATTGAAGAAAAACCCAACAGCCCTCAGAATACATGGCCGTAAAAGGCCTTTGCAGTGCTTGTGTGTGTGTGTGTGTGTGTGCGTGTTCGGTATGGGTACCTTTATCCAGAAGTTCAATTTGAACTTTCACGCACCATAAATAGCCATCAAGCGGACATTGTGAACTTGTGAGATTGAGGAAAAGACAGCTCTTGCATTAAAAGGACGACCCCAGAACAGATGGGATGCTTTGCTCTGCTGACAAAGCCCAAGGCCTGAGACCAGACTCCATCATGATGACCAGTCCAGCGTGGATTCCACAAGAGAAATAGCAAGTAAACCTTGACTGGCTCGGATCCAAACATCCAATTATTCAGCGTCAGGGAAAGCCTCTCCTCTTCCCAGCCTGACTTTATTTGAAAAATTTGAACAGGCCAAACAGGAAATGTGCTTTCATTTCCAGAGGCAGCCAAGAGCCAAGATTGAACGCCATTTTAATGAGCTTTCCCAATGAGGTGCCACCTGTTTTATCCAGATAATTGGATGATTGGCCACCCTTAAACGACCCCTGCCTGGCAAGCAATCTTTCTTTCTTTCTCTCTTTCTCTCTCTCTCTGTCACGAATGTGCGCTGTACCACTCTCAAGAATAACCATAACCAATGCATGTAGAAAGCATTGTTATTGAAAAAGACTCAACATGATGAGAAAACTGAAAGCAGACAAACCATTCAGCCTTTATGTGCAGAAATTAGTGTTGCCTGCTACTGTAAACCTTCCCAGCACCACGCAAACAGCTCAGTTCGTGAAATATTTTCTTTAGGATTTCAACAAGAATACAAAGAAATTGAGTATCCCTGCATGTAGTTGCTATGGTTTTGGTTCACCGATGTGTGTGTGTATGCCTACTCTATTTTATAATGGCACCATGCTGTACTCGGTCTCAATTAGACCACATTTAGAAACGTCACAGCTCGCTGATGGCTTTAACAATAACCTTGCAGATTTCCGTGACATTATGAATCCATTTACTGTAGAGCAGACACCGGACTCCCCGCTGAGACAATTCACATGATTATATCCATTTCACAGTGCACTATTGAACACCACAGACTGATGAACTTGATAATTTCATCATTTCACTCAAACATACTGCAGACATAGCCGGCTGGTGCTCTGCCCATGTGTGCGACTGAAGCCGATATCCTCTTGGTATCTCTCTAGGAGCATTATTGAAGAGGGGGATGTCTTCAATGGCACTTTAGATGCAAAGAGACCGGCATCATTGATCATCATCAAGTGAGCTGAAAGGGTAGGTTGTACATTCATACCCCAAACAAAGAGTTTCAACTGACATATAATGCAATAGATTAAATGCAAAATGCATTCTATATCAACAGGTAAAGCTATTGATTGAGTTTTATTGATACCTTTACAAATTTCTGCTACACTAATTTTGGACTTTTCTCTGATCTTTGCTTTTTTTTTTCAAATATTATATAATGTTACCTCTTTGTGTGTGAAATAGTTATTCAAATGAAATTACCAGAGAAGGTTAGAGGGGGAATCATTCTTTGTTGGAACTGCTAACATGTCATAAGCTGTGTTTCCATTCAATATCAAGAGAATTTTAAGCGAAACGTAAAAAATAAAAGATGCAAATTAGACGCATTTCCCTCGACTGGTTTGAAGCAACTACACTAGGTTGAACTGCCTGAAACGCCTTGATTGAAGTCCCGCCTTTTCTTCTGTAACGTGGTGATGTCACCAGGTAACACATTTGCAAAATAGCTGCCTAGTGGCTAGTTTGGCACACGCCCTCAAACAAAGCTAGTTAGAGCGGAGCTGGAGCGGAGTCCGAAGAGTTTGGTTCGGTTGACCAATTACAACACTGGGTCAGCTGACCAATCAGAGCAGACTAGGCTTTTCGGGAGGGCGGGGAAGGAGCTTAAACAGATCGTTTCAGACAGAGGGTGGAAAGAGGTGCTGCAGCATAGCCGGTATGAGAAGAGTAAAGCGTTTTTTGAACATTAAAGTATGTAAACATGTTCTAGTAGAAACCAAAATACAAATATGCACCTGAAAATAAGCATAATAGGTCGTCTTTAATGCTTTAATGGAAGAGTAAAGGCTTGACGTTTCTCAGGTTAACTTTCCCATTTCCAATCAGCAGCACACAGCCACTCCCCAAAACTCTGCAGTGGTAAGTTTCCAGATGACACATCATCCATCATTATAGGAACAGGAAAATATCTGACACACCCAAGATGAGACACATGGACTGACTAACAGCTGGACTGATGTTTTGGATAAGAAAGGTGTGTGCATTGATCATGTATTTAGCTGCAGGAAAAGAGAAAGCATTCTGCCTGCTGTGTGCATTTCTGTACTCACAAAGGTGTTTGTTGAAGCTCGTGTACGCATGTGTGTGAAATGTTTGAACCTGAGAGCTGGTTGTGGGGAGGGGGATGGTGGATGGGGGGGGGGCAGATTTAGCTGGGTAATTGAGTGCTTAATCCCATCAAAGACTGCTTCATGCCGTCCGCCTCTCCCATAATCTGCCCATAATTACACACTCTCAGCATCAGACACACACATACACACGTACAAAGTTGTGCTTGTACACATCCTGCCTTGCTCAGCCTTAAAAATAGTTCATCTTAAGGTTATTGATTGTGCTTTGTCACCATGGTAACTGAAATCATATGTGGTTTTGTGGACAGTTTTCACAACACGTATGCCACTATAAACACATTCATATATTTTGTTATGTACATAGTTTATTTCGGAAACTCCTAATTAGCTCTTTATGTCAACATGTATGATGTCACACCTTCTATGTCATGGTGCTATGCCCTCTGGATTGTCTATCTTTAGAAGTTACAGTGGATCAGAGGAAAACAGTTTTCCCTCATAAATATGCAAATATGTGCATCAAGGCGCTCCAAAATCCCATCAGATTAGCTCCCGTGTAGGTGTAGGTGAACCTGTGTATGCAGGTATGAAGTTTCTATCTCGTTGATGACACAATGTCTGCACACACTAAGAAATACTGTGTCAATGTGAACCCAATTGGAGTCAACCATGGTACCCAGTATTGGGTAAAACTAGCACCAAAAGTTTACCCAGTACCAAAACACTGGGTTATTTTGACCCAGTATTAGTATTATACAATCACCGGCCACTTTATTAGGCACACCTGTTCAATTGCTTGTTAACACAAATAGCTAATCAGCCAATCACATGGCAGCAATTCAATGCATTTAGGCATAAAGAGGTGGTGAAGACGACTTGCTGAAGTTCAAACCGAGCATCAGAATGGGGAAGAAAGGGGATTTAAGTGACTTTGAACGTGGAATGGTTGTTGGTGCCAGACGGGCTGGTCTGAGTATTAAACTGCTGATCTACTGGGATTTTCACCACAACCATCTCTAGGGTTTACAGAGAATGGTCCCAACAAGAGAACATATCCAGTGAGCGGCAGTTGTGTGGACGGAAATGCCTTGTTGATGTCAGAGGTCAGAGGAGAATGGGCAGAGTGGTTGGAGATGATAGAAAGGCAACAGTAACTCAAATAACCACTCGTTACAACCAAGGTATGCAGAATACCATCTCTGAACGCACAACACGTCCAACCTTGAAGCAGATGGG
>CAKAOI010045716.1:0-25471 GCA_916701655.1 Sebastiscus albofasciatus | reverse complement strand
TGGATGGCGAGCACTTCTGTTGTGTAAACTGCTCAGTTGCTCAATTGTTAATCTAGCTAGGAAAGCCATCCATCCTCTGAATGCTCTAGGTCTCTAGTCTGATCCATCCATCCTCTGAATGCTCTAGGTCTCTAGTCTGATCCATCCATCCTCTGAATGCTCTAGGTCTCTAGTCTGATCCATCCATCCTCTGAATGCTCTAGGTCTCTAGTCTGATCCATCCATCCTCTGAATGCTCTAGGTCTCTAGTCTGATCCATCCATCCTCTGAATGCTCTAGGTCTCTAGTTTGATCCATCCATCAGCTTTACAGCTGACACATTTCCATCTAAAACGGTGAATTACTTTTGCAACCAAGAAGCACAGCGAGCTTTCCTACAGACCAGACGTCCTCGTTAAAACTGGACAAATTGGCTTCTTCGTGTCGAATGTGATCTCCTCTGTTTTGAGGTTTTCATCCATCATGTCTCCAACAACAAAAGGAATCGTCTTAACAGTGTCGGCCTCCTCGCTGACGGTGGGGGGGGGACAAAGGAGAGGGTGAGTCAGAGAGTCTGAAACACTGAGGCGTCAGTCTGCCACTGATTAAAGATGGAGGGAGAGCAGAGGGGAAGAGGACAGTAACAGCAGTAAACAGTGGACCGCATCAGTCACCTCACTTTGAGCATCCACTAGGAAAACATGAATATATTCATCCCTGAGGTCAGACAGAGGTTTCTGGAGGGACATTTTAGACCTGCAGAGTTTGGGTTTACAGCGTAGGAACCCTGTACACAGGAGAATACAAAAATAGGCTTTGCCATGGTGGTTATTTAAATGAAAAATGTCAGAAAAAAGTCTTCCAGGAGAGACTTTAAATGATAACACGTCTCCTTCTTTTCTAAGACGGCCACCTTCGAGTGTGGCTGTCCACAACGAGTTTCTAGTATTATTATTGTTACAAAGTTTCTCAGTACGATGGTGTGTTTTCTGTTGCAGGAAACCTTGACGACTAAGTTTGAGATGTCCAAGATGGAGTAAAGCAGAAGAGGAAGGAAGGAAGGAAGGAAGGAAGGAAGGATGGAGGGAACATGGAAGTGTTTGGAAAAACACGAGTCTGGTAAACAGACGTATAAATGATTGTGTCGGTGTATACAAGGTGGATTAAAAGAGAAGGATGGTTGATTAAACACTTGAGGAGGGATAGACGATGGATGGATGGAAGAGGGAACGTGTCTGTATGTGATTTAACCCCTGACTTTATGAGCTTTGTAAGCCTTCATTGTACAGAACACTGGGAGTCAAATCCATCACAGCGGCACACAGATTCTTTTTATTTTTATTGCCTGTTTGTATTTATATTTCTATACAGTATATTTTGACAAATCTTGATGCTAACGAGGTTCTCTACTCCAAAGCGGCTTCTTTTCACCGCTTCGCAAGCGGAAATTTTGTCTCATCGGACATTTTGTGTGTGTTTTTTTTTCACTGTTCTGTTGCCACGACTGTCTGTTGGGTTTTGTGGAGTTGATACTTGTGTTTGAATATATAAATTGCTTCTCTTACTTCTTGGAGCTGTGAGGTTTTGTCATCGATCCGTATTGTTTCAGCTTCGGTTCCAGTGTAATTTGAACCATTAAAACTGTTGACAAGTGGGCTAATGTCACACAGACTGTGTATGAAAATGATTTGATTTGATTGTTTTACTCTGTCTTTGTGTCTGCATAAAGGAATTTTGCAAAGATGACGCATTTGCAGCATCAGTTAAACTTAGAACATCACAATTACTCCCCTGGCTTCATTATTAGCATTTCACCTCACTTTACGCCTATCTCCCGATTCTATTCTATCACGATACTTCGGTGCCGATTTGATATTTATTGTGATTTTTAAGTATCGCGATTCAATATTAAGATTTATTGTGATTTTTGTTTTACCACTAGACCATGGGAAAAAGTTGAATCATACACTTCTAGGGACTTTTACTTTGGAAAATCTCTAAATGAATCCAGTGAAAATGTTTGATTTTCAGCATGTATGTAGTCAGAGATGTCCTGAAGTCAAATATATCAGTCATTGTCAGGAATTAGTTATTATATCCAGCAACCCAAAAATCAAAGAATAAAGACATTTCCCTCACAGATTAGTGGGATTTTCTTTTTTATTTATAATGTTTTATCCTTCTGGTGAATATAATCCATCAATCTTATTTCCATAGATGTATTTTGTATATATATACAGTTCCCTTTGTTAACGTCTTATTTTGAAAAGCAGACGTAGTCCCACATGTCTACTTCCTCTAGCTTCTCCAAGGTGGTCTCTAGCTCTCCCGTCAGCTCCGTTCTCTTTATCCATCCATGGACGATAAAGTATAAAACATTGGAGGGTCGGTCGTGGAAACGACCTGCATCCTCACATGTTAAATCCAGCGTGGTAAACACTACACATCCAGGAAAGGATGGAAACACTTTGGGTTTCACACATTGACAGGAAAAGCAGAGCTAGACAGAGCAGAGCTAAAGCTGCATGCTAACTTCTAAAAAAAGGCCAAAATATGTCCGAAAATAAGTCTGAAATATGTCTGAAAAAAGGCCAAAAAAATGCCAAAGTATATCCGAAATATGGCCCAAAAATGTCCAAAAAAGGCCGAAATATGTCCGAAAAAAAAGTCTAAAAAAGGCAGAAATTTGTTCAAACAAAAGTCTGAAAAAGGCTAATATATGTCTGAATCAAAGTCTGAAAAATGTCTGCAATATTTTCAAAAAAAACTTCAGAAAAATGCCTGCAAAATATCCGAAAAAGTTAGCAGTTAGCAGGAAACGTTGTCATATCACGGTAACGTTGCGTTCGAGCCGGCCGTCGCTCTCGTCTCCGTGGTTTCACACATTGACAGGAAAAGCAGAGCTAGACATCACAGCTAAAGCTGCATACTAACTTCTAAAATAGGCCAAAATATGTCTGAGAATAAGTCAGAACAAAGGCTGAAAAAAGTCAGAAAAAGGCTAAAATATGTCCAAAAAATGTACGAAATATGGCTAAAAAAAAGTCAGAAATTTGTTCAAACGAATACGTCCGACAAAAGGTCGATATATGTCTGAATAAAAGTCTGAAAAACGTCTGAAACATTTCTGAAAAAAATGCCTGATGATGAATGGAGCTGACCATGATGGATAAAGAGAACGGAGCTGACGGGAGAGCTAGAGACCACCTTGGAGAAGTTAGAGGAAGTAGACATGTGGGACTACGTCTGCTTTTCAAAATAAGGTGTTAACAAAGAGAACTGCATATACAAAATACATCTATGGAAATAAGATTGATGGATTATATTCACCAGAAGTATAAAACATTATAAATTAAAAATAAAACACCACTAATCTGTGAGGGAAATGTCTTTATTCTTTGAGTTTTGGGTTGCCGGATATAATAACTAATTCTTGACAATGACTGATATATTTGACTTCAGGACATCTCTGACTACATACATGCTGAAAATCAAACATTTCTACTGGATTAATTTAGAGATTATTCAAATTAAAAGTCCCTAGAAGTGTCTGATTCAACTTTCCCCTTCATGGTTTAGTGTTAAAATAATAGAAAGAATATCAAATCACAATACATATGGAATCAGGACATATCGTCCCAGCACTAACCTTCAACGTCTCCGTGGTTTGCATGAACGTACCAACATTTGTTCCTGCCGACTGGGCTGCACACAAACGTTTCCTTTGACAGCAGCCTGTACAGCCAGCAGCCAGCTCTCTCTCTCTCTCTCTCTCTCTCTCTCTCTCTCTCTCTCTCTCTCTCTCTCTCTCTCTCTCTCTCTCTCTGTGCGTGAACATATAGACTACCCTGAGTGTGTTTCAGCCAGCTAAGTGTTGACAGTGTCTTGTCTGAATGGACTAAACGCTCCATACATCATCCGGTTCAGCCGCAGGGAAAAGTCCACTCTCCGTCTCTGCTGTCGGCTCCCATCAGCCTGCAGCAGCTCGCCGTCTGCTCGCCGCTATCAGGATCATCTTATACAATGTGTCGGGGCTGTTTTTCAAGTTTGAGACTTAAATCACGATGATAAAGTTTAATATCTGATTCAGTATTCATATTTTAGAGTGCTGGAGGGATGAGGAAGTTAGCATCACCCCGGTTCCCTCAACAAAAAAAACGGCCCGTCTCGCCCGCACCGTCGAGGAGGTGGAGCGTGAGCGCGTGTGATAGGACCCATAAGATGGTGACGAGAGGTCAATGTCACGCTGCCGTAAAGTGGGTCGATGCCATTGTATCAGAGCTGTTTTGCGAGTACGAGTCAATGAGCACGGTATCGGACCCGATACCCGATACCGGTATCGGTGCATCACTACACTACTAACTTAAAAACCCACTGACTTCCAGACGAGGGAACCGGACGTGCATGAAAAATGCTGACTCATTCATGAGTTTTAGGACTCACTCCTGCAGCACTGACTCTGAACAGCTGCACTCATGAAGCAGATTTAGATAAGACATTTTAAACCCAGTGTGCAGGACTACAGATTCATCACAACAGGAATGTGTGTCGCCGTCTAAACGTACTCACAGGCTGCTGGGATGAAATCAATGTAATGTGAAAAGTGTCAGGATTTGAGAAGGAGGTTATTTTGACCCACATCTAAAACTCATTCTGCCACAGTGTGAGAGCACGGAGCCGTATCTGAATGAAAACGGTTTGATGTGGAGACAGGCGTCGCTTAATTACACTTATTTAAAAGCCTTTGTCATCGATCTGAAAGACTGAAGTGTGGGTTTTGTATCAATGACAGATGGAGAAGCTTCACTTTGGTGTTTCGTATCACACAGCAGCATCTTGTCTTGTAAAGTACCGTGCTGTTTGGTTTGTAAATAAATCAGAATAAAAACTTCTGAAGTTAATTATTAGCTTTATTTTTCTCGTCTGATGTTTTTTTTTTTGGGGGGGGATTTATGAAAAATAAAACAACAGTTCTGGGACCTTAAAAACCTGAGAGACCTCAGAACTGGACTGATGTGATCCACTTTCTTGGTCTTAGTGAGGACTTGAGCAGCAAGGAAGACCAGGCTACAAAATAATAGACCTAATTAACCCTCTGAGACCCACAATAGACCCGTTTGGTCTTTTTTAGGGGGTCTTTAGGGGGAGGTAGCAGGTCAACAGTAGATGTCACATAGAAGTGGTGTACATCATCTGAAAGCTGGAACCCGGAGATTAATTTGAGATGCAGCTCAGCACTGTGTGTCACATTGTTCTAGTCATAAATCAGAAATAAACATGAATTAATTCATTAATTAAAATAAATTGTGTATTTATGATGGCCATTCCTTCAAGTTGTTGCAGAAATTTTTGGGTTGATACTATTTGTTATAGAGATTTGGTGATAAATTGAACCAAATTTTAATTTTACCACTCGAGAATTGTTAAAAATGACTAATAATCCCTCCAAAAATACCACATTAAGACACCAAGACCTCGAGGAACACCATAGAAAAAGCCATGTCTGTGTTCTAAATCCAATTCCATGTTTCCAAAACCTGCCAAAAATAAATTAATAAATAAATGACTCGATAAATAAACAAATAAATATGTCATTAAATGTAGCAAAAATATACAATATAAATGTAGCCATTAATTATGTGATAAAATGAGACATAAATTGATATTTCTGTTTTAATTTACGTCTTTATTTATTTGTCTTTGTATTAATTAATTTATTTTTTTATTTATTTTTCATTTATTTTTAAATGTATGTATTTATTTATTTATTATGCATTTATTTATTTCTGCACAATTTTCCCTTTGCATTTCACCCCTTTTTTTATTTCACACTTATTTTTTTCTGTATTCTTTTCTTTACACATTTCATTATTATTAAACGCTCGTAGAAAGTGGTCGGAGAGTGTGGTGACATAGTTTAAAGGGCGTGTCCCACGGATGGAAAGCTTGGTGCGTCTCATACCGGAGCTAAAGGGCGCCTTAAGCGTCAGTATGTAACGCTGACGGCCGTGACGAACCATCGGTATTTGACGCTCTGGGAATGAGAACGGATCAGTATGTGACGAGTTGGCATGAAAACGTGTTTTTTCTTCTGCAGGTTGGATTATATTTCCGCTTCTTGTCGCCGTGTTCTGCATATTTGGGGTCAATTTATTCAATTTGTGCCTCGCAGCCTGGTGGAAAATCTGTTGTTCACGCTCTGTGCGTTGATTGATAGTCACTCGTAGCGCAACCACTGTGACCGTGACGCGGCCGATGTGTGTTGCAGAGAAGAAGAGCTAAACCATCAGTATGTTGTGCCTCCTGTCCACTTTGACGTAATGCATGTTGCATCCTCTAGGGGACACTAGCAGTGTATAGTGGGGACATTACGTATTAAGTGTCATGTGCCCACTTCCACTGTATTAATATTACACATGCAGCATGTAGAGATAATTCTGTTCTCTATCTGAATCCTTACATCTTTAAACTTGACCTCAAATCCTCCATCTGCACACTCTAATTCGATGTAATGATAGCAGCTGTAGCCTAAATGTCAGTACGTTACTAACATATTTAAATCTACTCATGTATTTTAATCTAGATATAAAGACAGACATCTGGTATAGCTATGGAGGACAGAACCTGCCAAAATCATCTGTCAAAATAAATAAATAAATGACTCCATAAATAAATATGTCACTAAATGTAGTAAAAAATTATATTAAAAATAAATACAACCATTAATTAATTCATTAAATGTGACATGAATTGATATTTCTGCTTTAATTTGCTTCTTTATTTATTCATCTTTGTATTAATTCCATTATTTATTTACTCTTCTGTTTAATTGTCCCTTTATTTAATTATGTATTATTTTATTTTATTTTTTTAATAAATGTATTTATTTTTGCATACATTTTTTATTTATTTTATATTCATTTTTAAACATATGTATTTATTTATATATATTTATTTAGTGATGCATGATTTTCCTTTGCATTTCACCCCTTATTTATTTTATTGTTTTTATTTCTGGATTCTTTTATTTACACATTTCTTTTGTGTAACAAAACAGATAAATGCATAAATACATAAATAAATACATGCATTTAAAATAAATATAAAATAAATAAATATAAATGCAAAAATAAAAAAATACAAAAATACAAAAATAAATAAATTCATTCATTCATTCATTCATTCATTTAAAAATTCATATAAAAACATACATAAATAAATAATTTAGGGAAAATTAAACAGAAAAGTAAATGAATAAGGGAACTAATACAAAGATAAATAAATAAAGAAGAAAAACAGAAATATCAATTTATGTCACATTCTCAATTAATTAATGGCTACATTTATTTTTAATATTATTTTTCCTACATTTAATGACAATTTATATTGATTGAGTCATTTATTTATTCATTGAATTATTTTTTTATTTTGGCAGGTTCTGTCCTCCGTATATGTCAGCCCAGTACATGTAGGTGTATATTTAGCAGCTGGTGTCTTATAATCCTGACATGTAATCCATCTGTTCTGCCTGTTTCCACGTCTTTGACCTCAACTGTAACCCGATGAAAAGACAAATCTGAAGACACTCAGACGTTATCATTGTTCTCCATCTGCTATTCAAAGCTGCTCCGCGTTCATCGCTGCTCATTTACACTCCGACACCTCGTCAAAACTGACGTGATTATTACCCCACTTTGTCCATTAAAAGGTCTTTAAACCACAAAGCATCAGTTTTCCTGTTTCAGTGTGTGTGTGTGTGTGTGTGTGTGTGTGTGTGCAGCTACTGTACTCTGGCATTACGGCTGTAATAACATAATCCCAGAGATTTGGCCTGACAGCAAGACAGTATGCTGCCGATTTCAACTGACAGTAGGGAATTATCATCACCACGCACTTCACAGACGGCTAGACATGTGTTATTATTGCTGCTGTGAGGCTCAACATGTGGCCCGTCGGCCCTCCGAGGGACGCTGACGGCAGCAGTTTAACGAAGAGTGAAGCAATTTGGAAGTTAGGTCGAAAAAAATCTAAATCGGCAAAAAGTATTTATTTATTTATTTATTTATTTATCTATTTATTTATTTATCTATTTATTTATTTATCTATTTATTTATTTATCTATTTATCTATTTATCTATTTATTTATTTATTTATCTATTTATTTATTTATTTTTTGGCTCGGCATGAGAGTTGACTATTTTAATCCTTTCCTATTACTATTTATATATACTATTATATTATAATATACTATTTTAATCTAAATTCCTTTCCTAACGTTTTTAGTATTTTAATGTCCTGTTGGTTTTAAGTTGGTCTTAGTGTTTTATTGTGATGTTTTTATGTTTTTTTTTTATGCTTAACTGTACAGCACTTTGGTCAGCTTTTATTGTTTTAAAATGTAGTTTATAAATAAATTTGGATTGGATATTTATTTATTTATTTATTATTTATATATTTCAAATTTATTCCAGTTGTTTGACAGACCCCGGTAGTTTTTTTGTTTTTATTCATCTCCCTTTCCTTGCATTTTATTTGTTGTATAATTTATTTTATTTTATCTTATTTTTATACTGTAAAATATATTTACGGATTTTTTTGTAATAAAACAAATTTGAATATGTACTTTATGTAACTACTGTATTGAACTTTCTAAATAAAGTATTGGAAGTTAGGACGAGGAGACCATCTAACGTTATTGAATATATGAATATTAGTTTACTTTAATTAGTATTTGTTTTATCAACAGTTTTACTTTTAATTCATTGCACTTTACTCAACTTAATGCTACTTGCTGACTGTCTTTGTACTTGTTTTATGCCCAATTTTTTTGTTATTTTAGATTTATTTTTAAATGTATTTATCAATTAAAAAAAATAATTAGTATATTTTGTATTATTTATTTAATATTTATTTAATTTCATTTATTTATTGTTTATCTTTTTTACTATTGATTTATTATTTATTATATTTGTTTTAAATGTATGTATTTATTTATGTATTCATGCATTTATTGTCATTTCATGTCTTTTTTTGTTATTTTTCTTATTATATAAACCATTACCCTGCATACTGAATGTTGTACATGGAGATAATGACAATAAATAGATGTGTTACTGTTTCACAAATGAAAAAAATGCAGCTTAAAATTTAAGTTCCTTTTTCATTTAACAGTACAGAAAATATGCTAATTTCATACACTGAACATGCACCCTCCTGGCGACGCCTGTGGTTGTCAGAGACTCAAATGCAGGAGGTGGACGGGTCCAACAAACACAAGGCGTTCATCCAGGAGACCGCTGTTTGTGTCCCGTGTTCACAGCGTTCAGCGTCATTTTCACTGTACAAACAGTAATTGTAAGCCCAACAATGTTGTTTTTTTCCTAAACCTAACTATAGTGGTTTTATTGCCTAAACCTAAGCAAGTGTTTTTGTTTAATTCACAACATCAAGCGTGCGTTTACTGCGACCAAAAAGTGACGCCGAGGGGTCTGACGACATTTGGGATGAGTGTTATCTCTGCACACCTGCACTGTTTTTATGGGAGTTAGATAAAGCTGCGAAGCTGCAAACATCAAATTGAATTCCAATCCCAACAGAAGTGCTGTTTGTACACATAAAAACCCTGAAACCTGACCTGTGCGTGATCTCTCCTCGTCCTCCCGACGTTCCCACATTGCGATTGAACACCTAACAGTTTGCCTGACTTGTCTTGCAGTTTCCTTTGTTCATTTTAAAGGTGTGTGTCAGCAGCTTGTATTCATATATAATCACATCTGCTCTTCACTGAGCGAGCAGGTTCAAGGACGCTTTGACAGGATCTCAATAATGAAGCTCTTTGCTCTCAGGACCTGAGTCCGAGCAGCAGATAGCTGGATATCAGACATCCTCAACACAAAATGACGGATTTCCTTTTCAATGAAGGAAATACCTTTAATATTTCTGGTCCAACAAATGTCAAAAGTGGCTATTTTTTAAGCTTGTAAGGTGCTATTAATGTTAAAATGACTGTACTTATTACAACACAGGAAACAGAAATGAAGCCGTTCATGAAAGTGCTGCACGGCTACAGATGATACTGGCTCTTTGACACCTTTAGAGAGAAGAAGCATCCCAAATAAAACAATAATATTAAAGATAAATGTAGTCATTAATTGATAAAATGTTACATAAATTGATAATTCTGTTTTAATTTGCTTCTTTATTTATTTATCTTTGCTTTAATTTTCTTATTTATTCACTGTTTTATTTTCCCTTTTATTTATTTACGTATTTATTTTTATTAATTTATTTTTAAATACATTTATTTATTTTTGCATTTATTTTTTATTCATTTTGTATTTATTTCTTTTAATTAATTTTGAAATGTATGTATTCATTTATGCACGGGCTGCACGGTGGTGCAGTGGTTAGCACTGGCGCCTCACAGCTAGAGGGTTGCAGGTTCGAATCCGGCTTGGGGCCCTTCTGTGTGGAATTTGCATGTTCTCCCTGTGTTAGCGTGGGTTTTCTCCGGGTACTCCGGTTTCCTCCCACAGTCCAAAGACATGCATGTTAGGTTAATTGTTGACTCTAAATTGCCCATAGGTGTGAATGTGAGCGTGAATGTTTGTCTGTCTCTATGTGTCAGCCCTGCGATGGACTGGCGACCTGTCCAGGGTGTACCCCGCCTTCGCCCAATGTCGGCTGGGATCGGCTCCAGCCCCCCCACGACCCCTAACGGGATAAGCGGTTGCAGATGAGATGATTATATATTGATGTATTTGTTTGTATTTTTGACTCGTGTGATAACCTTTACTGGATTTTGTTTGGCACTGTACTGGTGCCACCACCGCCGCCTCTGCATGTTTTTTGGGGGAATCATTTAATCTATATTCCACCTCATAGTTAATATTCTGCTTAAAAAAACATAAAGATCAGTTAAAGATAAGACAGTATGTGCATTTTCTTGTAAATGTTAAATATAACATTATCTGCCAGGAAAACTAAATGGGATTTTAAATGGTGTGAGTACATTAATAATACAGTAATCTACATATAATTTTACGCATGACAACATGGGGTATATAGCGTTCCGCGTGTCTGTCCTTCCGTCCGTCCGTTCTCGTGTCACACTCTTGTTTCTGGAGCAGAACTCGAAAACTATTTAAAGGGACTGTTTGTAAGAATCAGAAATGTCTTGTTAACAGCGACACCTGTGGCCATTAAGTCAACGAAAGTCAGTGTCGGGCTCGAGCTTGCTCGCTCTAAATAGACATGAACGAGCATCGCTCAAAACAGTGAGGCGACACACGTCAGCTAAAACCACAATATCGCTCTATATTTAACCTACTATATATTTCATTACTTGGCAGTAATGTTAGCTGACCAGACGAAGGTCTGTCCATGAATCAATGCTGATCCTAGTATTGGCTTTTCTTGCCTCAGCCTCCCGACCGCAGCCGGAGGGAACAGGGGAGACATCGGCACCTGGTCGGAGACGATAATGTTTCTCACTGCAGAGCCCCGTCACTTCACGAGACACGGGAAACCTCTGTTGGTCTGGAGGAGCTGCAGCAGTTATTTCTGCACAAACGTCCACCGTACATTCACTAGATATTCTCAGAGCTAAACAAAGTCTTCTGCAGTGTGGAGTGTGCTCGCGCATGCCTGTGAGGTGAAGTGAGCTGAGTGAAGACAAGCAGGCAGAGGAGCAGAGACTCCAGCCACACGCGAGCACGCATATGCGCGCGTGCACATGGGAAACCGACCTGGGTGATTTATACGTGTAAAAAGTTACAAACAGTCCCTTTAACTTAGGAACTTCAAATTTTGGATGATGGTTGATAGTGTGGTCTAGTTGTGCCTTTTGTGTGTTAGAAGTCCATGGTGCACAACATTTTCGAAGATTTTCCAAAAGGACAAAACCGTTGGCCATACTTTAGGTCAAGTAGTGAGCGGGGGTACGTGAGACATGCTCACTTTTACCTTCCTCCACATTTTTTGTTTGACTATCATTATTATGGAAATCACAAACAATTTCATCATAATGCCTTATTTGTAGGCAGGAAATGGTGTTCACATAGTTTTTTCATTTTAACTTTTATCTCTTCATCTATTTTTTGTCGAAGAACCTCTGATTTCATTGTATCATATTTTGACATTCTTGCAATCATTTTGGCTTTATCTGCAGACGCAATCAAAACTACACCAACATCCTGCGATTCCTGAATCTGGGAGATAAGAAGCTCAATCCATTCGACATCACACATCAGTTCACCCACCTCTTCTGGCTTGGTGATTTGAACTACCGTGTTGAATTCCCATCTACAGTGAGTTGTTGTTGAATGCAGTTTGCAGTATAGAAATGACAAAAAAGCAAATGTAATGTGATGTAACATACTATATGGACTTGGAACCAAATTAATTGAGCTTCTATTGTTATAAATCTTCCTGATAACAACATGCAGACTCACAAATAAATGATTTGTCTGCTTTTTACATTTTATGAAAAGTGTCTTGTCATGACATTTACTTCAGAAATGAGAGATCCAGCAGTGCTGTAATTCAGTGAGTGGTGCATAAAGGAGCATGCTGGTTGTCAGGTGTCTGAGCTCTCAGCTGCTAACACTTTTAGGCAGGAAAAGTCACTACTTTGCGTCGTTTCCCCTCACAGGATGCTGAGTACATTGTGACAAAGATCAAACAGCAGCAGTACCAGGAACTCCTCAGTAAAGACCAGCTCAGCATGGAGAGGAATGATGGAAAGGTCTTCTTGCATTTCGGTGAGCTTTGGAGAATACTTAGCTTTTGTTGTATGTCATTATCAACTCTGTTCTGTTCACCACCTGATGTATTCATTCATTGTCAGCATATGTCAAATATAAAAACACGTCTTCTTAACAGTAATTTCATTTTGATTGTAGATGAAGAGGAAATCACGTTTGCACCCACGTATCGCTTTGAAAGAGACACGCGAGATAAGTATGCCTACACAAAGGCCAAAACCACGGGGGTAAGCTTATGTTTAGTCAGATGTCTTTTCTACCATAAATTACATGACCTCTGGTACATAACCTCCCAGCTGCTTTTAAATGCTTAAACTGCTATAAAGCCTGGTCTGTGAAAACTGTATTCAGTATTTATGTATGTATGATGACTTTAACTCTACAGACAAAATACAATTTGCCATCATGGTGTGATCGTGTCCTGCGGAAGTCATACCCTCTGGTTCATGTTGTCTGCCAAGCATATGGTGAGTAATTCAAAAGTCATAGCCTTTTTGGTAGTGCTTTATTTTACGGGGGCCATTAGTTCTGAATCATTTCCTAGGAAGGGTTCTAGAAAGAACTATGTAATTTGGTATGAATTAAACATAAAATAGAGACCGCGTTCAGTATTTACACCAACCTATTCCAATTAATTATCTTTTAGTTGGTGCGTGGCAGGTTGATATATTAGCTTATTGCAGATATAGGGTTCTGAGGCCAGGGGCTCTGACAGCTTTGGTGGACTCAGGAGGGGTACAGCACTAGATATTCTCAGAGCTAAACTAACTCTACTGCAGAGTGTAGTGTGCGCGCATGCACGTGAGGTGGAGCGAAAGAGCGAGAACAAGCGCGGTGTGTGAGTGAAGGCAAGCAGACAGAGGAGCAGAGTACAGCAGAGACTCCGGTCCTGGAGACCAAAGCTACGGTCTCCCCCGCGTCCTCCGACCGCGGCCAACACTGTTTAACAGACGGGCTTCACTAGATACAACCAAGAGGTTTTGGTGCTTCACTGTAGTTTGTGTTGGAGTCTGAGTCTGAACAGTGTAGCCACACGCGAGCACGCTTGAGACACTGACCCGGATTGATTTATACGTGTAAGAAGTTACAAACAGTCCCTTTAAATAGAGTTGTTTTTTTGTTTTTTTTAAAGGAAATTTCAATTTTCCCCCATAATTAGTACCAAATTGCATATTTTTTTCCAGAAAACTAAGGAATACTTAATAAATTATTTGGAAAATATGGACCTGTAAAGTAAAGCGTTACCATGCTTGTTATGTTTTTAAAGGGGCACTCCACCAATTTTACACATGAAGATCAGTTTACTTGTCATGAGAAGCACAACTTAACCTGTGAAAATATTTGTATAATGTTCTCTGTGGCTCTAAAGAGAGCTTTAGAAAATGTTTGGATAGGCATGGGCCTTACATGGCAGGGAGGTTCTAACAAAAGACAACCCATACTAGAGACTGAAACCTTAGAATGAGCCCTTCATATATTTGTAATAAATATGGGTTTTGTTTAGATGTGGCAGGGAAACACTGCCACTAAGTCAGAACCTTCAAATAACCACAGAATACAAATATATACATACATACATATACATATACATTTAACAACCGACCGCCATAGTCGGCGCTATCACATGGGTCCAAACATTTACCCATTTCTTCTTTCAACAAGACATAGTTAGCTTTAGCCATTTCTGACAACCCACTGTAAACCTCACAAGCTCTACTTGACAGAAGGAGCCCCATAAATTCACCCTCTACTGGAGGCACTTCAACCTAACACTGGTTAACCCATACGGCACAACCACGGCAATACACACATCACCAATTTAAGGTAAGAGCTCCCTACTCAGGATCGTAGCTTATCTCCCCAGCTGCTCACCCTCTCCACTCTATTAAAACACTTCAAAAATATAGAACACAATAACTATGTAATAATATACTTAGCTCCCCAGGACAGGACAGGACTGTAGTGAGCCTGCATGACCGATGGTGGCTGCTGGGCGTCGGCGCTGCTTTCGTGGGCGAGCACGGGGAGCGATGGCGGCTACTGCACCCTCTATGACCCGGCCCTGACTATCTACAGGAGGCAACAAACTTCCCCTCCTCACACTGGAACAACTAAACCCCTATTCTCCTGGCTTCATCGCTGGCAGCTCTAAACAGCAACGAACGACACCCTAAAGTGCCGAGTCGCCGTATAACAGATGCTCCAACCTCGACTCCCCTGTTTTGACTGCCTTTTGTCTCTCAAATCCGAGTCTCTCGCGCCCGCAATAGGGCACACCTGTTGTCAATTCAGTTAATCAGCCCATTCACATCACAATATCTACATAAGGAGCGGGTCCTCTTCACGGAGTCCGCCATGATGCTCTGCCATGTTTCTACAGTAGTCCAGAACGGACAAACCAAACACTGTTAACTTTTCCTGTTTGGGCCGAAGTCAGTAACGGTACTCAGCTCCCATCGCCGCCGCTCTCTCTCGCTTGCTTCACCACTCACTTCCTACATCCAAATGGCTTTAGAGAGGGCCATTCACATTTTTGCGTTCGGCCACCATACCTCTTCAACACGCTTAGCAGACTGGAGAGGCTTTAGTTGGTTGCAATCTCCTCACCTCACCACTAGATACCGCCAGTTCTTACACACTGGACCTTTAAGTGAAAGTGTAAGGCAAAAATGCTGGAGTGCCCTTTTAATTATATTCTATGAGACAGACTCATTCAGCCAAACTTTCCAACTTGCAGGGTGCACTAATGACATCGTGACAAGCGACCACTCACCATTATTCGCCTCATTCGAAGTCGGAGTTGCCTCACAGTTTGTCTCCAAGCAAGGTATGATCACCATCATCTACAGCTCACTGCAGATGACTTTATATTATCCACTCTAAAATTATAGGATGATGTCTTTTTTTTTTTCAGACCCAAACAGTGCACCTCAAGGTGGGATACAGATCATGAACTGTGTGGCCACCTTGTTGACAAAATCAAAGACCAAGTTCTTCATTGAATACCATTCCAGCTGCTTGGAGAGTAAGTTTCATCCGTATGGTTGACCGTATCACATTGGATTCTGCTTTGAAATGGGCTGATATGTTCATGACAAATATTTCTTTAAATGTCCACAGAAACGGTCAAGACTTCAGAGGGAGAGAACACGGAGCATTCAGACGGGTCCATAAAAGTTTGGTTCGGCAACCAAGTAGAGGTAAAACTAGGAAGGAGCTTTCAGTGTGGAAGATGACTTGTTCTAGTGAGTAATCAGCATTTGTTGTCTTTTCAGCTCACTCCTATCATCTCTGACCCAGAGTACCTGCTGGACCAGCACATCCTCATCTGTGTGAAGTCGACAGACAGCGATGAGTCCTATGGTAATGAATTTGCACACAGTTTGTAAAGCAGATGCATTGGGCTGAGCAGCACTTACAGTTGCACCCGATTCAACTGTTATCTGGCCATTAAATAGGCCTTATTGGTCGCTATAAGCAAAATAGATGTGGGTCAGTAGGGGCCTACTACGTTGTAAAATTGAAAGCAAAACTTAAAAGCAACACGTTCTAACATGTAAAACTGAATGAAATGTTACGTTTTGAATGGAAAACAAAATGACTTTGTTAGATTTAGGCAAGAAAAACAGTTAGGTTTAGGTGAAAACAGTGTTTTGGCTTAAAATAACTACATTTCAAAAGTGAAAGTGAAACTTGTAAACACAAAGACAACTATACATTGCTGGTTTCACACAGGATGCAGACTGGTATTCTGGGTGAAAACCCTTTGTTTTGTGTCCCATCCATCACCCCCCCGACCTCCACCTGAAATGGGAGTCTCATGCTATCTATACCAGTGGTTCTAAATCAGGGGTCCGGGGACCTCCAAGGGTCCTTGAGGGAGTTCCAGGGGGTCCCCAGAAGAATGGGCAATAGTTTATTTCCACTAGTTAATTCACTATAGAAGTGAGGCCAATGTGAGTAAGAGTCATAAGAGTGACTATTCTGATCATTTCCTCCATGGTTATTTCCTCAACTGTAGTTGGCAGCTATAGAATTCTGGTCTTAATCATATTTAACAACCAAAATCTTTTCAGATGGAGGTCCCTGATGTGAAATCTTATCAAATGGGGGGTCTGTGACCACATGTGTATCAATTTAGGGGTCCTTGACACAAAAAAAGACTTCCGCTTCTGCTCCTGTCATAATTACTGCAGTCGCTAGAGGTGATCTCCCATGTGAATAGATGATAAAACCTAATATTGGGTGTAGTAAGCCCATATTGATCCACCTGTATGGTGCTTAGAGCGACTGATAACAGCCTGACAACAGTCTTATCAGCTGGTTTGCTGGTGTCTTATTCCCAAAGGAGAGGGTTGTGTTGCGCTGCGAGCCGCCCAGTTCTGCTACACAGAGTTTCATGTCACACTGACTCACCACGGAGAGAAGACCGGCACTTTGACAGGCGGCATCCAGTTACGCACTTCTGAGGGCACACCCACTGAGAAGTTATATGGTGAGTCTGGAGATCAGCTCAGGATGTACTCACTAAATGCTTCCTACTTCGGTTCTTGTAGCACCAATATTTTACTCTGCTTTCAGATTTCATCAAAGTTGAAAAGGACGACACTGTCACCTCAAAAGGCAAAGGCGGTGACGCAAACAAGTATGGCATTTTTTCACTTGTGGTTACTTCAAAATATCTCAAACATGACTTCCAGGTGTGATATTTTCTGTCTTCTGGTTGACAGGTCTTCCGTCGCCCAAGCACATGATATTTCTAACCCCAGTTACATGGGAGTGTCCTTCAGAAGTGGCAATGTGATAGATAAAGGTTGGAGTTACAGCATGCCACCAAAAAATCTTCCAATCGTCGGACAAGGAAGTAAAGACGTCAAGAAAGCTGGCTATGATGTGGGTACACACAGTCCCACAGGAAAACCTTTAAATACTGTGTAAGTGCCTGTTTCTGGTCAGATTCAATCTCAATCTAAAAATAACATTAATAGCTGATATGATTCAGTAGAAAATGAACCTGATCCCTTGTTTCCTAGGGGTGAGGATGAAAAGGTGTCAGAGATGTTTGACAATCCGTTATACGGTTCAATGGGAAAATCACGTGGCAAAGACCAAGACCATCAGCAGAAGGACCACCTCACCCCTCCGGATCCCATCTTTACGACCCCCAGACCAGCTGACGGAGACTCCGATCGCCCCCCCCTGCCCACCCCACGCAACCGCTCCTACACCTGCTCTGAGACCAAACCTCCGCCTCCAACCCTCATCGCCTCGCATCCCTCAGCGCTCAAGAAGCCAGTGGTGCCCTCGCGCTCGGAAGGGGGGATGGCACACAACCGGCCTCCTTTGCCTTCCAAGTCCCGGCCGGGCGTGCCGGAGCCCCTGAACCCCAGAGACTACAGGGACAGCTCCGAACTCCCCAGCAAACAGAGACCGCCAGCGAGACCTGGCCAGCCACAGCCTCACAAAGACAGTAAGGAAAACTCTGTTTCTCTTATGGTAAGACTCATTAGTCTTAAATTCCCCATAATACATATGATGATGCAAGCTCTTTGTCTTTCTGCAGCGCATCCTGAACTTCCCAAGATGGGCCGTTCTGTGAAGTGAGACCAGGCTGCAGCGATGGTCGGCACGATTGTACAGCTTCCTGCTCTGCATTATTGGAGACATTAAAATACACAGAGTAAAGGCCTCAGCCAGTCACTCCCTACACCAAATCTATTAGTTATGAGTGACTATTCATTGGTAATGAAGGAATAGTTTTACATTTTGGGGAATGTGCCAGTTTATTTGCTTGTTGAGAGTTAGATGAGAAGAGCGATACCACTTTCATGTCTGTATGCTTAATATGATGTCATAGCCAGTTAGCTTAGCTTAGCATAAAGACTGGAAACTGGGTAGCCTGGCTCTGTGCAATGGGAACAAAAGTCTGGCAGCCAGCACCTTTAAAGGAACAATGTGTAGCATTTTGGGGGATCTAACAACAGAAATGGAATATAATATTCACAACTATGTTTTCATTAGTGCATAATCACCTGAAACTAAGAATTGTGTTTCATTACCTTAGAATGAGCCCTTCATATCTACAAAGGGAACGAGTCCTCTTCACCAAGGAGGGTGAAAAGAGGAGATGTGACGGCGTCATTATATATTATTATATCATTGCGGCACAACACGTGCAGTAAAATCTGGTCTGCACTCACCGAAATTGAGCCAATAGCAACGCACAAACGTAGCTCCAGTTACACTGTGCATGTGTCATACCCCATGACTCAAGACTGCATCCCAGCCTCTTTAAATAAGCCTTGCTCTTCGTGGAGTCCACCATGTTGCTCCGCCATGTTTCTACAGTAGTACAGAACAGACAATCCAAACACTGGCTCTAGAGAGAGACTCTCACGTTGTTACATTACCTGAAGGCCACCGTAGTTCTCCGACACGCTTGTGAAACTGTGGTAACGTGATCCGCAGAGTGCAAAACCGTGGTACCGTCAGCTGCCATGTGACTTCCATTGCTCCTAAAGTAGTATTGTTATGGTAAGGATGACCTCTGAGCGAGGCATTACCACGGTTTTGCACTTTGCGGCTCACGTTACCGCAGTCTTGGAAAAGGAGAAGTGAGCAGAGGGGTACTCAGATGGTTGTAATCTGCAACCACACCATAAGATGCCACCAAATCCTACAAACTGTTCCCTTAAAGCTCAATAATTAACATGTTTAACTCGGTTTAACAGAGCCAGGCTAGCACTTTCCATCTCTTTTTAGTCTTAATGCTCAGCTAAACTGGCTGTAGCTTCATATTGCACGTACTAACTTGAGCACGGTAACAATCTTCTCATTTAATTCTTGGCAAGAAAGGAATTTTTTGCATTTTCCAAAATGTCAAACTTTTCCTTTAGAGTGATATAAATATTATAAAAACATTTTCAGATTTCTGCTAAGCTCGCATTAAAGGGTGGGTTTGAAATTAAACTGCTTATAAATAACTCTGTTACATTTCATGTTGAGTTTTACACTATACAGTAGCTAACGAATGTTTACCGCACAGTATTATCTTGCACAGACATTAAGATGTACAATAAATGCTTGAATAAATTCCAAACATCAGCTTAATTTCTTTTTTTTCAGATCCTTACCACAACCTTATGTCACAATAATTGGCTGGGAAACTGTGAATTAATACATCATATATGATATATTTTTTTATTATTGTAGTCTGCAGCAGAGACCAATCTAGTGCTGCAACACTCCAATCATCTGCTGTTGCCTAAAAGAACTGCATGCAGAGTGAGAATCACAAGTTATCCAAGCTAGTTCAAATGTTTAAATCATAGAGGACATCCTATGTGATGATGGAAAATATATAGCCATCGACTCCTACGTTTTCTTATGTTATTTCGTTCAATCAGATGTGTTTAAATGTGAACTGCACTTTGCATTCACAAATTACATAATGGTTGCTTATGTGCACAATCAAGACGACCTCTAAAAGAGAATTTCCTACGTAGTATTTCTTGAATAGTACTTTAAATTTCTCAAATGACTATGACTGTGTTTTTTACCCTTATTATTGATAGTCTAGTCATTCCACCTCCAAGGGGCTGAGGAGGTTATGCTGGGCACATGTTAAGCACTTCTCTTCCCAGAGAGATGTCATTTAGTTCAGTGGTTCCCAACCTGGGGGTCAGGAGGACCCTCCAAGGGGTAAAAAATATATATTACAGGGATCATAAGATGAAAGAAGACATTTACGTTTGCTGTACAAAATTGCATTAATGTTTTTCAGAAATCCCTCAAAGCTTTGCTGTTTGTCTTGCAAATTACTGGATAATTGAACCTCTTAAGGCCTATACAAAGTACTGAGTTACTTTTTGGTCCTAAGCTATAGACATATGTAACCATTGACGCTGGGTTGCAAGTAGACATTGCCACATTTTAAGGGGTCACAAGCCAAAACGATTCAGAAGCACAAGTGTAGTAAATCCCAAAGTCTTTTGGGCCTGTTTAGTTTTTGCTCCTGTGCCTCTGGATCCTCCTGCTGTTTTTCAATAATCTGGTCTGCAAATCCAAAAACCAGTTGACAAGCCCAGCAGGTCTCTACCAGCAGACTGGAGGAACTCTTTAGAATAAGGGATATCAGATACCAGCAGACCGGAGGAACTCTTTAGAATAAGGGATATCAAATAAACTGTTGGAGAGTCATTCCAGCGACTCTATTAGATACTGTATGTTTGACTTCACAGTCATGCTATCATGCTATCTTGCTTTATGGTCCCACCCTTCACTTAACAAGCTCCAATAAACTCCTCTCCAGTACTAAAGTCGAATGGTCACTCTTTAACACTGAGCGCACATCTGGTGCCCCCATGTGGAGCTGCTCAGTCATTACACCCTGCTCCGTCGCAGTAATAGCACGCAGAGTGATACGTCATCAACGTCAGACGCACAACTACAAGAAAGCAACAGCAATAATGGTAAGAAATCAATGTGAACGTATGAATGTGTTTCCAGTTTACATGAACTGTCCTATTTGAAGAGTCAGTGAGGCGTTGAAGTCCTCCCACTTCACTGCATCGCTTCACGTGCTTTCATGTGCTAGCTATGTGGAAGTGCGCCCGATGCTAAGCTAACAGTAGCGTCATCATGTCCTTCTGTTCTCCAGCTCTTCTACTCGTTCTTCAAGTCTCTGGTGGGGAAGGATGTGGTGGTGGAGCTCAAAAACGACCTGAGGTTAGTGCTGATCACGTCGTAACACACTTTGTTTGATTTAGTCACCAGACTTGTTTTAGTTGTGGATGAACAGCCAGTCAACCCGCATCAAAAGCATCAAAAGCACTAACAGCATCAACAGCCAGTCAACCAGCATTAACAGCATTAACATCCAGTCAACCAGCATTAACAGCATTAACAGCCAGTCAACCAGCATCAACAGCATCAACAGAAAGTCAACCAGCATCAACAGCATTAACAGCATCAACAGCCAGCAGTAACATCAGAAACCCGCTCTCATGTCACGTCACTGCAGCAGTAGTAGGAACCTGTTCCTGCTGTTTGCAGTGGAGCTGTTTAGGATTGTAATCCATTCCAGTATGAGGTGTTTTTGATCTGTTGTAAAGCAGCTGAATGTGGACACCAGTGATGCATTCACCTCCACTTTGATCCAACATGTTTCTAATGTGAGGATGGGATGTACTAATCTGTATCCTAACATCTCTCTTTTCAGCATCTGCGGAACACTTCATTCTGTTGACCAGGTTGGACATGATATTCTATTTTCCTTAAATTGAATCAAAGCTGTTACATTTTCTATCTGACTACCCAGTTCTGACTTGGAATCCTTCTCTGCTTGTGTGTTTCAGTACCTGAATATTAAACTCACAGACATCAGCGTCACTGATCCAGAGAAATACCCACACATGGTAAGGTCAGCTGTCTGGCACCTGTCATTCAGTGTCCTTTCAGCTTTTAGGACAAGAACTCGTTCTCATCAAGGACCCTTAAACTGGCACAAGTTAGACCACGGACCCCCATTTGATAAGGTTTTGTCACAGGGTCCCCCATCTGAGAGCATTTTTGCTTTCACATTCATCAAATGTGTAAGCTGAGTTTGTGGCAAAGTGAAGATTTAGCACTTCAATACTTTTATACATTTTGGGTTTAATGAGGTCAGAAAAAATTGATTTTTGATATCATTAATATTGTTATTATACCACAATAAATGGGACAGTAAAGCCAATGTCAACAAAACACCCATGAAACTTGTATTCTATTAATAATTTGAGAGTTGCATGAAATGATACGCTTCGGGGGGAAAAAATAATCCCAAAAACACCACTATCTGCTAAAGTATTATGGGACAGATTGTGCATTGCTTAAAGCTGATTTCCAGCATCTCCGACACCTTGAATGACGATTATCTTCAAACTCTGCAATGTCTTGTTTCAATTTGCCCCAGCTGTCTGTGAAAAACTGTTTCATCCGTGGATCTGTGGTCCGGTACGTTCAGCTGCCTGCAGATGAAGTGGACACGCAGCTCCTGCAGGACGCTGCACGGAAAGAAGCGATGCAGCAGAAGCAATGATCCACCTGAAGGATGGGTTTAGTCTGGGGGGGGAGGGGGTTGTGACGGTGAAAAATGAGTAGTTTTGAGTTAAGTTCATTTAAAGATGATACGGTTTGTGCAGCTCTTGTAATGAAGCAGCATGGGTCATGTTCCTGTACTTTCACAGAGAACTTAATTGCATTCCTGACGTTAGAGATCAATAATTTGCAAAACAGTAATTATTGAAAATGATCTTCACCTCACAGGCCATACAGGAGGCCTCATTTGATACTGTCTTTTGTTTAGTTTAAAAGAAATCTAACTAAATTCAATTTTGAGCCCATTAGAGGTAAAGATCTGTTGTTGCTTACCTTTAAACATTATTATGACTTTGTTTTTTGTTTTTTATGCTACAAAATAAAAAGCTATTTTATTTACTAGTTTATCATGTTATTGTCATTTATAGGGATGTTTTTGTAATTCTTCAGTTTAAAGTGTTTTTGGATTTTAATTTTGGCCTTTAAAGTTATTATTGGAGAAACTGAAAAGAAAACTTTATTGCCATGAATTGTGATCATGGAAGAAAGTATTTTTTTGTAAATGACCACATTTATGGGAAATAAAAGCCCAGTCTACTCTGATTGGTCAGCAGGCCCACTCTGTTGTGATTGGTCAATCGAACCGAACTCTTCGGACTCCGCTCTAACTAGCATTGTTTGAGGGCGTGCCAAACTAGCTGCCAGGTAGGTATTATGCAAATGTGTTACTTGGTGACATCAACATGTTACGGAAGAAAAGGCAGGACTTCAAGCAAGGAATTTCATTCAGTTCAGGAGCAGTGTTTCTGTGGGGGAGAGGAACTCCCTTGGGCCTGGACTTTGGGCTTTGTAACTTTGCGGACCTTTTACGTGCACAAAAAACTATATAACACACTAGAGGAAAAAGCACAAACGCATAATAGTTGCTTTTTAAAAGTGACAAACAATCGCGACCCAATTCACAATAGGCCTTATCTATAAATCATGAGAACAGCGAATTATTGCGTAAATGAACGTTCCTGACCATTTTTACTGCTGTTTCTGCATCACTTTATATCATCTTGACTAGATAAATCAGCCATTTAGAAGAGAGATACATCTAATAAATCACAACTTAATTTCATGCTTGTGTTATTGAAAACATATAGTATACATGTTAAAAACTTTATAAATGAGACCAAATAAATGCACCTAGGAGGAGTTGACAAGCTCTCGTTTTTTCCCTCTCAATATTAGATTCAATGTTATGAGTAGGCTGCACACTCAGGCTCCCTCATGTGGCTCAAAGGTGTACTGCAGATATAAATGTTAAATCAAAGACGATGGAAGAAATTCTGCATATTTCACATTGCACATTACCTGTGGATCCTGACCCAGTCTTTGGGAAGGACAGATATAGAAGTTTAATACATGTGGTTTATCCATAAAATCAATATAAGCATAATTCATTTGTTATAATCTTAACCCATTTGTGCCTGCAACTGAAACTTTTAATATCCTTTGGTGGAAGTGTTCTCTGTGTGAAAAGACTTTAAAAATCGGTCAAACCGTTTGACTGAAAAGTGAGATTTTCTTATCATACTGTATCTAGTCTTTGGGCACATGATGTGATACTGTCTTTGCAATAGACTCCGTTATATTTTAGGAAAAACCAGTAGTCCCATGTGGCCATAGACTAGATATAGTATGATAAGGAAATGTCTATCTCAGAAACTACAGGGAGCACACTCGAGTATTTGGTATCTATGAACGCATAACAAGTTGATATGCATACAGATGCAGTGTAAAAATATGTTTAATTTGGAAAACATTTAATAAACACAATTTTAGCATTTTTTTTGTAATTTTTCAAAAATCATGACTTTGACTATTATTAAAAGTGTGATTTTTCATATTATCTAAAAATGTTGTACTGTTAGATACTCGTCCAAAGCATGTCCATACCAAGACTTTTGACCAATCAGAACAAATGTGGTATTTTTTTTTCCTTATCATACTAAATGTTGTCTTTGGGCACAAATGGGTTAACTGTTCATCTTAGCTTTCTACTGGAAGATGTTGCAACTGCAGTTTCCCCATACGATCATTTTAAGCAAGACGTTTTAACTTTTGAAAGAAGAAATAACTCATTCTTCCTCTTACAAAGCAAAAGTCAAATTTATTAACAATAAACCCTGTTGCTGTTGCTCACCTCAATACACCCAGGTATCTGGCTGCTACAGCCTGACATGGTCAGGTATGACCAGTAGCTACTCTTATCGTTAGCTAACGCCAGCACACTTTACATAGATATTATTGTGTATCTGATATTACTGACTCAGCTCTCTGACTTTATGAGCCTCTTTTCTTGTGCTCCTGTTCTACCATTACCCTTTGAGTGGCTGTTATTGAGCCAAAGTTACATCGTCTTGCCTAGTTTTGATCTTAAGGATAAGTGAAGGTGTGGTAGATGTAAGCTGCAACGATTAATGGATTAATTGTCAACTATTACATTAAACGTCAAATATTTTGATAATCAGTTTGAGTATTTTTTTAAGGAAAAAAGTGAAAATGCTCTGATTCCAGCTTCTTAAATGTGAATATTTTCTGGTTTCTTTCCTCCTCTATGACAGTAAACTGAACATCTTTGAGTTGTGGACAAAACAAGACAT
>CAKAOI010045715.1:0-58876 GCA_916701655.1 Sebastiscus albofasciatus | reverse complement strand
GTAAGATACCATATTCAAACTATTTTCACATCTCCGGTCACTTGCTAACATGTCATGGTCATACCATATTAGCAAGTGCTGCTGTGAAGTGCAAGTGTGTGAGAGAGTATAAATTGTAAGAATGTTGTAGGAAGGTTTTGTGTCTAATGTGATAATGCTGAATGAGTGTTAGATGAACTGTATATGTTAATATGTGAGTGTCTGTAGGTATTAGGGTAAAGTGAATGTGTATTTTGAGTTACAGTATATTATGCTGATATATATTAGTGTTTTGAGTTGAGCTAATTTCTGTTTATGGGGAATATAGTATGTTAAATCATTTGAGCTCATATGCACTTTTAAGTCAGACAGCAAGATAAAGTGACTGTGAATTGTATGCAATTGTATTCAGAAATAAACAAGCTGTGGTTTGAGCTAAGATGCTAACTTTGGTCCTCTCTCTATTAAATCCACAGAAACGTTATTTACATATGTTGGCTACACAGTGCTTCCTAGCCTGTGTAACCCTTGCTGCCAGTCCAGATTTCCCCTAGGTCTGGTGCCGGTAACACATAGTCAGCTCCATCGGGGCTGTTTGAATGCATTTAACATAAATGTCAGTATATGGGTGCTCTACAGTCGTAGCGTTGGCCCATTTGACCACGGAGACGAGAGCTGCGGCCGGCTCGACCGTACGTTACCGCGATACGATAACGTTTTCTGTCTGTTACAGAGTTAGCATGCAGCTTTAGCTGTGATGTCAAGCTCTGCTTTTCCTGCAATGTGTGAAACCCAAAGTGTCTCCATCCTTTACTGGATGTGTAGTGTTTACCACGCTGGATTTAACATGTGAGGGTGCAGGTCGTATCCACGACGATCCTTCAATGTTTTCTACTTTCTCGTTTTAGCTTGCTGCGGTTTGTTTTGGTTGGAACGGATATGACGTCATGTTACTCAGACTACAACAATAAAAGCGGTAACTGCCTTCCACCTCCACATAGACTCAAATGGAGCAAATACAGTATATCGACTCTGGCATTAAAAAAATCGATTTCAAAATTTTAAAAATAAAATTGCAATACATAGGTGAATCGATTTTATTCCCGCCCCTGGTGTTTACCAAAGTTACAGACTGTTTAGTATCAAATTCCCTCTTTGAGTTACTAATCCTCCTGCAGCTCAACAAGGAAACTGACAAACACAACATACTGACTGGATACATACTAAGGCTGGGCAATATATCCATATTATATCGATATCGTGATATGAGATGAGATATCATCTTAGATTTTGGATATCGTTATATTCTGCTATGGCATCAGTGTCGTCTTTTCCTGGTTTTAAAGGCTACATTTCAGTAAAATTATGTAATTTTCTGAACTTACCAGACTGTTCTAGCTATTCTATTATTTGTCATTTACACTTAGTCATGAGATCCACATTACTGATGATTATTTATCAAAAATCTCATTGTGTAAATATTTTGTGAAAGCACCAATGGTCAATCCTATAATATCATCGCAATATCGAAATCAAAGTATTTGGTCAAAAATATTGTGACATTTGATTTTCTCCAAGTCACCCAGCCCTAATACATCTAACTCAGACTGCTGAAGCCTCCAATTAGTTTAAGATTAACTTTACAGGTCATTTTACACAGATCAACAGAACTGTGGATTTAGTCCTCATCTCGTAACACTCAGATTAAATGGGGATGGCTTCACAGACAGAAGGGATGATGACAGACATCAATAACTCTTTGAATGTACATATGAACATGTGAGTATTGTATTGAGATAGACCTGAAAAAATATGAACCTGCAAAGATGTTTCTGATGCAGAATATTTATTTGTTTTTTGTTGTAATCTAAATGTCTGTGGCTTTAAATAATTAGACAATGCTGACATGAAAACAGAGCACAGTTAGATCTGCTGTCAAAAAGAACGTGGGAATAACTTAGAACCATAGAAACCTCTGATTTGATAGTGTCGTTCATAATCATCACTTATGTGCTTTTAAGTTGGTGCAATACGTGTTTGTGAGAGTGCTGCACCTTTAGACATGTTCAAATAAAGCGCTACAGGAATGAGTCCTAAATCCCAGGAATGAGTTAGCATTTTAACACTTCCTGTTCCCTCGTCTGGAAGTCAATGGGTTTTTTGAATGGGTTTTTAGTTAGATGCCTGAAATAAGGTCTGTGGTTAAAGGTCCAGTGTGTAGGATCTGACAGGATCAGGCAGTATCTGGTGGTGACGTAAGAAGATTGCAACCAACTGAAGCCTCTCCTGTGTGCCAAGCATGTTGGAGAGCTACGGTGGTCAACGTGAAAACGTGAAAGTCGCTCTCTAGAGCCATCTGGAGCAGAGCCAGTTTGTAGAGAGTGTGTGTACAAACTACATAAACTACATTCAGTGAACTGACCTCAGAGTCTCCAGTCTACAGTTTTGATTCTCCAGTCCAGCAGACAGCAGCTTCACTCCTGAATCCTGCAGGTTGTTGTCACTCAGGTCCAGCTCTCTCAGATGGGAAGGGTTTGACTTCAGAGCTGAGGCCACAACTTCACAGTGAGTATCTGGGAGTCCACAGCCAGAAAATCTGTCATGACACAAAAATTACAAAATATGTTATTATGAAAGAGGACAGTTTATATTTACTTCATGCATTTGATGACTAAACAGTTTGATATATACTTCTTTGATTAACATTTGCTCCTCACATCAGTGGTTCAGCTAATCTTATCTCACTATTTTACATGAAACAATAATTCTCATCACTCTCTCTCAAATCTGAAGACTTTTAATATTTGTTTTTCTTTAATCTTTCAGATGAAGAGAGAGAAAATATAGTTACATTGAGGCTTCCATAATGTCCACTCTGTCAGTGTGATCTGATCCCAGGTCTGTCTCCACAAAGTTAGCATGAGGCCCTCTTGATTAAAAAAGCATTTTTAAAATTCAGTAAATAAGTAATAATAATACAGTTGAGAAAGTTGACCTCTCTTTGCTGCTACCTGCTGCTTTCAGGTTCACGTCCATAAATGGGAAAATTTAGTGACTGCTGCCAAACGGTAGAGAAATGAAACAAATCACGTAATAATATTAGACCTGTACATAATTAAACATTCATATAACTAGATATTTTGATGACTGCATGGCGTTTTGTCATTAACACTCTTTTCTGAGTATCAAACGTATTCAGCTCACAAACACAATTAATGAACCAATAAGGTTGCATTATTTTCAACATAATATCACCAGAAAGATGTTATCAGTGTATCAGCATTAAAAACACAACATTGATCTTTTGTGTGTATAAGATCTCTTAAAAAGTCTGAATTCTACCATTCTGCTGTTATATACAGTATTCTCCCTTTCTGTAAATAGCAAACCAGTTGCAAGACACCTGGGTGTTGTATTTGATACACCATTTGTTTTGAGGCACAAATAAAATGGGTAGTGCAATCTTGCTTCATGCATCTCAGAAACATTTCTAAAATAAAATAATTTTTATCAAGTCATGACCTCAATAGAGTAGTCAACGCTCTCATCTGCTCCCGTTTAGACTACTGCAAAGCCCTTTATTCCGGTCTCAGCCAAACTTCATTACATCGCCTGCAACTAAATTAGTCCAAAACGCAGCTGCTACACTGATTACGGGTACGAGGGGATTTGAGCATATCACTCTTCGTTTTAGCTGCACTTCACAGGCTGCCTGTTGAATTTAGAATTGATTTTAAGATTTTATTATAAACTTTTAAAGATCTGTATGGTTTGGCACCAAGCTACATCTCTGAGCTCCTTACACCGTATGTGCCACTGTGTAACCTGAAGTCCCTGGACTTGGCTCTACTGGCTATACCCAAGTCTAGGTTGGTGACTGAGGGAGGCATGGCCTTTGCCATCAATGCCCCAAGACTGTGGAACAGCCTACCTCAGGACCTCAGGTTAGCTAGCTCTATTACCAATTTTAAATATCTTTTAAAAAACCCATTTTTATAAAAAAGGCCTTTTTAACTCTGTAAGGCAACAGCTTGGTGTACCTTTTCCACACCTTATATTGTCCCCTTTTGGCATACTGTATTGATACAGTACCACTGGTTACAGGTTTTATTTTTCTCATTATTTGGTCTTTATGTTTTGTTCTTTTATTGTTGTTTTTATTTTGTCTGTATTTCATTTATATCTGTGCAAACACTTTGTAACGATGTTAAGGTGCTATACAAATAAAGATTATTGTGATTATTATTATATTCATCAGACCGCTATTGTTGGTGGAAGCTGTGTATTTCCGTCTCTTCTGAAACTGTCCAAGCATCTCCTGAAAAACACACAATCCACCAAAGAGCTCATGTTAAAGTATTATTTTACCGTGTGTCTCTGTAATGCGTTAAAGTATTATATTACCGTGTGTCTCTGTAACGCGTTAAAGTATTATTTTCCCGTGTGTCTCTGTAACGTGTTAAAGTATTATTTTACCGTGTGTCTCTGTAACGTGTTAAAGGGACTGTTTGTAACTACCTGTGGCCATTAAGTCAACGAAAGTCAGCATCAGGCTCGCGCTTGCTCGCTCTAAATGGACATGAACGAGCATCGCTCAACACAGTGAGGCGACACACGTCAGCTAAAAGCACGATTTCACGCTATATTTCACCTGTTTGACAGTAATGTTAGCTGACCAGACGAAGGTCTCTCCATGAATCAATGCTGATCCCAGTGTTGGCCCAGTGTTGGAGTAGAGTGTACGGCAGCTCCAGGAGACGTACCCCCAGTTAGCAGTTAGCTCAAATTCAGCCAGTGCAACCCCCAGCACCAGGGCTCTGATCCCAGGACCACCCCGACTCCCCGCCGGATCAGCAAACGTCCTGTTGCTGCCGTTACACCGGTTAGACCCAGCGCTCCACCAGACAGCTGATCTTTTGTTTTTTTCATTTGTTTTATCAGGTTCACATGTCGTGTCCATCATCCAAAAAGATAAATAAGAAAAAACTGTAAAATGTAACAATTATTAGAAATAAATAGAGTAAGTGTTTATTAACTTGACAGCTAGAAACATATTTATGTAATAAATATGTGGAACACTTATAAGAATATTATATTTTAAGAATAATTTTATAGTGTGTATATTTGAAGAACTAAACTACTAATCTACACTGATCTATAAAGTTAATCACATCTGGACTTACTCAGCTTTTCTGCAGTTCCTCACAGCTGGAATCAGTCTCAGTCGTCCCTCATGTGTTGTGTTGTACTTGTTCAGGTTGAACTCATCCAGAACCTCCTCTGACATCTGCAGCATGTAGGCCAGAGCTGAGCAGTGGATCTCTGAGAGTTTCTTCTTTGATCTATTCTCTGACTTCAGGAACTCTTGGATCTCCTGATGTACCGAGTGGTCGTTCATCTCCGTCAGACAATGGAAGATGTTGATGCTTCTGTCAGGAGAGGTATCATACATGCTCATCTTCTTCAGGTTGTTGATGATTCTCTGGATGATTTCTGGACTGTTGTCTGTCTGACCCAGCAGACCTCCTAAGAGCCTCTGGTTGGACTCCAGAGAGAGACCATGAAGGAAGCGAACAAACAGGTCCAGGTGGCCATTTTTACTTTCAAGGGATTTCTTCATTGCTCTCCACAAGAAGTCATCCAGGGTTGAATCAACATATTTTTTTCCCAGGAGGTCCTCCAGTACCTTTGTATTCCTGTTTGTGTAACAGTGGTTCATGTAGACTGCAGCCAGAAACTCCTGAATGCTCAGGTGAACAAAGCAGTAGACTGTTTTCTGGAAGATTACACACTCTCTTTTGAAGATCTCTGTACAAACTCCTGAGTACACCGAGGCATCTGTGACATCCAGACCACACCGCTCCAGGTCTTCTTGGTAGAACATGATGTCTCCTTTCTCCAGATGTTCAAACGCCAGCTTCCCCAGCTTCAGAAGAACTTCCCTGTCAGCCCCCGTCAGCTCCTGTGGACCCGTCTCATGTCCCTCACCATACTTCTGCTTCTTCCTCTTTGTCTGAACCAACAGGAAGTGTGAGTACATGTCAGTCAGGGTCTTGGGCAGCTCTCCTCTCTGGTCTGTAGTCAACATGTGGTCCAGAACTGTAGCAGTGATCCAGCAGAAGACTGGGATTAGACACATGATATGGAGGCTCCTGGATGTCTTGATGTGTGAGATGATTCTGCTGGACAGCTCTTCATCACTGACTCTCCTCCTGAAGTACTCCTCCTTCTGGGCGTCAGTGAAGCCTCGTACTTCTGTTGCCCTGTCAACACATGCAGGAGGGATCAGATTGGCTGCTGCAGGTCGGGAAGTTATCCAGACGAGAGCTGAGGGAAGCAGATTCCCGTGGATGAGGTTTGTCAACAGCACGTTGACTGATGACTTCTGGGTGACATCAGACACAACCTCGTTGTTCTGGAAATCCAGTGAAAGTCTGCTTTCATCCAGGCCGTCAAAGATGAACAGAACTTTACAGACAGCAAACTTCTCTGCTGTGACCTTCTGTAATGTTGGATGGAAATCATGGAGCAGCATGAGAAGACTGTACTGCTCATCTCTGATCAAGTTCAGCTCCCTGAACGAAAGCAGAACCACCAGACTGACATCTTGGTTCTCCAAGCCCTCTGCCCAGTCCAGAGTGAACTTCTGCACTGAGAAGGTTTTTCCAACGCCAGCGACGCCATTCGTCAGAACGACTCTGATGTGTCCCTGTTGGTCAGGTAAGGCTTTAAAGATGTTGTGGCACTTGATTGGAGTGTCATGGAGGGTCTTCTTCTTGGAAGCTGTCTCAAGCTGCCTCACCTCATGTTGGGTATTAACCTTTTCACTCTGTCCCTCTGTGATGTAGAGCTCAGTGTAGATCCTGTTGAGGAGGGTTCCACTTCCTGTTTCATCAGTTCCTTCAGTCACACATTCACATCTATTCCTCAGACTGATCTTTTGTTCATCTAAAACCTCCTGCAGACCACTATCTGCTGAAAGAAAGACAAAGTTTAAGACAAATCACAGAAACTTATTATTTCTAATGTCAATATAAAAATAATCAATATAAGAACATATAAAGAAGTAAAGGTTATAAAGTCATCATCCCTTCTTGAAGTCAAAACTAACGTCAACGTGATTTTTATATTTATTGTTAATAGTTTTTCAACAAGTTGCTCTGCAGGACCAGACGTGTGTTTGTAAGTCAGAGAAGGAGACTGTAGCAGGAAAGCCAATGTTGTTCAAAGTCTGTGGCTCCTGTTCAGTTCAGTTCAATTCAATTCAATTTATTTTCATATAGCGTCAAATCATCACAGAAGTTAAGATCCTTTTCATATAGAGCAGGTTTAGACCGTACTCTATAATTTAGAGACCCAACAAGAGATCCCCCATGAGCATGCATGAGACAATGGCAAGAAATAACTCCCCTTTCATCAGTGTGACTGTCTGTCTATGATAGAACAGTGATGTTGTTGCTTTACATAGATTAATAGTTCTCCATCTTCATCTATGCAGATGGAAAACAAACATCATCGTGATTGGTTGATGCAAAGATCTAGTGCTATCATAAAAACAAAACATACAAATGTAAAACAATTCCTTCTGGGTTTTCTCTCAAAGGAGAACAAAGTACAAGTGATGCAGAGCAGATAGTATCTATGGTGGTGAAGATCTTAAACAGTTGTCACAACAATTGTCAGTGTATTAAAACAACAAGTCCTGTTTCCAGACATGAAGACATCAGCAGACCGATCTACAGTCTTACTTTGTACAGTGCTGGTCTGACTGGCTGTCTGAGGTCCAGGTCTTGTTCTGGATCTGGACATCGGCTCTTTCACAGAAGCATGACTCCTCTTCTTCTCTCTGTGGAGACATTACTTTATTACTAAAATCATTTGTTGATTGTTGAAGAATATCCAGACTTGTCTGACACTGAAGCTCACATGGTCACAGAGAAGAGTTAAAGTGTTGCTACTGAATTCAGCATTCAGTCTGTGATGAAGATGTTCCTTTATTTGAACTCTCCTGCTTTAATAAACAAGAATTAGCTGCTTTTCCTATCTGACTGTCTTATTAAACATTTAGTGATCTGGCTGAAGTTTCTTTATCAAAGAGGAACAACGGCCATTTTTAAAACATTCACATTATTCTGTTCTAACAAGGAACACCAAGGACACCAGTGTGACATGATGTGTGTCTTAGACTGCTGGTCTACCTCAATATTTAGTCCACTTCTAACCTCAGTTCAAACCTACCTAACTCAAACTAAACTGCCCAAAGTGACTGTGAATCAGTAAAGGACATAATCAGCTCTCTTTGGCCACTTTTAAAACATTGATATTATTCTGGAGGCTATATAACATGATGGGGGGAAAAGAAAGTGCAACTTGCTCATGGACATGCATATTGCGAGGGCACGCCGGGAAACCACATGTTTAAATCAATGTGATTAAAAGCTATTGTGCTTTTTCTGTTGTTTTTTTCAGACTTATATGACTAAGATTCTTCTCAACATCTGAAAGAAAAAAACTATTGTCTGTTGATTAATAAAAAAATGACTTAAGCCATTTTCCTGAGTTGCAACTCTTTTTCATAATCCAAACATAGATGGTAGCCAGAAATGACACTTCTTCTTGCTCAATTAGTACAACATGAAGCTGCATGTTGAGGAATATGAATCTTTTAGCAGAACGCTTTGTCTTCATCTTCAATGCATCATCGTCCACCAGGTCAGCTTACAGTAGAAACAGTCTCTTACTTTGACTCTGAGGGTCCAGGTTCATTACTGAAGTTTGGAGGTCTGGGTATGGACCAGTCACTCTTCATAGACAGACAGCTGGGTACTGGAGACTCTGCTCTCGGTCTGTACTGAACTCTGCAAACATCAAGATGATTTAATTCATATCACATGAATCTCTTTTTAGGTCATTAAGGTCGCTCTAAACACACAAACTACTGCTGCTGTCGACAATAAAGAGGTTTAAGAGCTTGTAGCCGTTTTCTTAGATTAGATTACATCTTTTCTAGGTGACTGACAGCTGTCACAGACACTAAGAGCAAGAGTTTATTTGACAAAGTCTGTTAAATTTTAGTTGGCAAATACATTTGTGTAGAAATTGTTATATAGCAACTCTCTTACATTGTGTCTGAGGGTGCAGGTTCATTACTGAAGTGTAGAGCAATATCTTTAGATATTGCTAAACCAAGCCCCCGGGAAGAGCGCTGGGATTTGAAGCAAATTTTTCATAGTGGATAAAAGGAGCGTTTCAGACAGAGGGTGATACAGGTATATTCAGGCGGACGGTATAAAAAATAGTATAGCATTGTCAGAATGAACATAGGGTGGTTCCCCTGAATGTTTAAATACAGATCAATAAGATCACTTCCTGAACAGATTCCACCATCAGCAGATGGATTTATTAGTAGTTTAGCTTTTGAAATCATGCTAAAATCACATATCTGCTGGAGGTTGGTTCGCTTGCTTTCACACCAGAAACGAAACGCTCCCAGAGTTCGCTTGGAAGCCAGCCGAGACCCACCTTTTAAGGTGGACCAGAGTTTGAATGAGCTTTCACACCAGCCCAAACAAACCGTACTAACTGTACAGACCTCAGCTGCCCCACTACCACCCTGCCTCAGTCTTCAGTCTTCATCCTTCTGCTCTGTTATTCATTCACAGGAAACCTTTGACCTTTGAGTTTATCTACGAGGGCGTGTGTATCACACAAATCAGCTTTTTAACACGGTGTCTTCATGAGAATCTCTTTTGGCTTGAACAGGTTGTTTTAAAATGAGTTTTGGTCAAATGTGTTCTCATTTTTATGTTTAAATGTAAAAACAGTCTCTTACTTTGACTCTGAGGGTCCGGGTTCATTACTGAAGTTCAGAGGACAACCTTTGGATCCATCACTCTTCAGACAGCCAGAGACTAGAGACTCTGCTCTGTCCTCCTCTTCCTCCACACAATCACTCATCTTCTGATCTGAAGTCAGTCTGAGAGGTAAAACAAGAACACTGACTGTGAGCAAGTAAAGGAAACAAGTTTGTTCAAGAGTCACAGGCAAGACTGAGAGAACAGGAAGTAACACACACACACACACACACACACACACACACACAGTACAATGAACCACTCAGATCTCCACCTGGTTCTCTTTAAGTCTCTGCTTGTTTTCTTGGGTTACGACAGGTTCAATGAGTATTATTCAGCCAGTCATGACTTTGTGTTCTCAGATGAATCAAGCTGTTGAGTTCATTCTAACATTTCTCTCCTCCACAGTCCACAGGGAGGAAACTGACTCAGAGACTTTGACAGTAAGATAATAAAATGTTGGATTAAAACTCACCCCGCTTCAGTCTTCAGTATTCCTCCTTCTGCTCTGTTGACTCAAAATGGAGTCATTGAACACTTTAAGAGTCAGGCTTCCCTTCCTGTTCATGTACTTGGATCACCTGCTGTGAAGTGTTGCTCCTCCCCTCTCCATTTACATGAAGTCAGGTGAGTTTATCTGAGTGTGTGTGTGTACTTGTTTTCATGGGAAATGAGGACAATTCTATAATAACACACCTTCAATATCAGGACGTTCAGAAAAATCACCACAGTGTTCTCGAGCGTCCGTAGCATTAAAATCAGGTGTGACCAAAATATAGCCTTAGACAAAATCCCAACAGCTTGATGTATTCGTAGAAGCATGGCCTGGAAATATTTTGATTCCCAAGTCTCTAGGACCTTGGGAAAGGCACGTCCCCATTAGTCACTTTTTTTTTCAAAAGTCCTGATATTTTCTAAAAGCACGTGTGTGTGCGTGTGTGTGTGTGTGTGTGTGTGTGTGCGCGCGTGTGTGTGCGTGTGTGTGTGAGAGAGAGAGACAGTTGATTAGATATAGGAATCCTCTGAAGAAATCTTGATTCATTTAGTTCAGATCTAATCTCGTCTTCATCATCCTGCCTGCAAACTCCAAATCTCCAGTCTGCATTGGACCAGTCTACCTCGCCTACTGTATCCCACAATGCAAAGCGCTGGACCGCTACAGGCTACGGTTACAACAACAACAGCAGCCAAAAACAGCTTGTTTTTTACATTTTTGTAACTATTTCATCACTAAATTCAATTCTGAAAGTTTTTGAGGCGAGAAATCAACTGTGTAGATTTTGAATGTTGACAGTTTTCCGATATTAGATGATAAATCAAACATTTGCTCCGACGTTTTCAGAGTTCAGAAACTCCACAAACTGCCGTGACAGCTAGCTAGCGCCTGCCGGAGTCGCTGCCAGCCAGCCGGGTAGACACGCTCACAGACCGCTATGAGCTGGAGCTCTCTAGAGACCGGTCTGTAGACAAGAGGCTTTGATTTCCTTGTTGACAGATAGTTTGTTTAAATATCACAACACAGATGTCCATTATAAATTAACAGGAACCTGTGATTATCTGACTTTTTGGAGTTGAAAAGCTCCACAATCGGCCGCAGCTCGCCAGCCGGCCTGTGGCGCTCAGAGCGGCTATAGAGCAGCAGAGTGGCGAGGGGAAGAGCAGCCTCCGATGGGGCAGAGAGATTCCTGCTGAGATAACATGACCCTTTTTAACATTACTCTAATAAAATTTATCTGGAGGGAGATCATTCCACTGTTTAGTTTCTTAACTGAAAAAGCAGTTTGAGTAACGTAAATGTCGTGGATCAATATTTGATATTTCCCGTCTCCCCTCGTTGATGGTCCTGTTTGTCTGACTTCATTATGAGCTGTTAGAATAAATAGTTTAAACCTGCAGCATCTTATAAAGTAAACTAACAGAACAGAAACAACTAAACCACAGTTGTAATTTTCGATAATATTGCAATAGTGGTACGAGTTCTTCTTTTTGTCCAGTTCTTTAAGAGCTGGTGTAAAGGCTACAGCCTGGTCTAGCATACTGCTAAATACATCACTTTAACTGTTGCATACTGTACACTACTCAGGAACTCAGTATGCAGTACTGTACGTACTGCATACTGCATTCTGCGTTCGTCAGTAGTATGTAGTAGTGGTTTGGAATACAGCCCTAGACTTCTGCACCTCCTCATGGTCTCTGTTTTCAGGCTTTAAAAAATCTAGATATCTAGACTTTGACCAATCACAGGTCAGAGAGAGACGTTCCTATTGGCTGTGCTCCGGCTGGTGGGTGGTGCTTGGTATTTCCTCAAGAGATCTCAACATGGCTGCCCGGTCACACACTTTTTCATTTTACAGCTAAACAGTACACTACAAGATGTTTCTGAAAACATCTGAGGAGAGAAATAGGCATTAGAGTAACAGAATATTGATTCATATTTGATCAGCGCCGCCTAGTTTGACCGTTTGATCGGAGTTCGTGAGTGATTGACAGCTGACTCTTATAGTCTCATGGACGGCAGACTCCAGGTCAGCTCTGATTGGTTGTTTTCCTCCGGTCTGTGAAATCTTGCAGATGCCTTTAGGAGCACCGGAGGACACAGAGGAACATGATTTTTTTCAGATTACCTATCACATGCACTACTGTCAGGATAGTAACCGTTTTGCACCATTTCTACCCACTGCAGCTTTGTACAGATGTGGATTTCTCTACAGCTGCACAGTAAAATCATTAGTGTTACTTTAACTCAGTGAGGAAAAACACTATCCATCAAAGCAGTTTGTTTGATACTCTGGTTAATAAGCTGTTTTTAACAGACAAGAGGACAGACAACAACAGCTTTAAATTATTTAGAATTTATGAAAAACAACAATTTGATGTGTTATTTCAATTAACGTGTTAGTTTAGCAGACCATGCTTCTGAAAAAACAATCAAAAAGGAGATATGACATTTAACTTTTCATTACAACTGATCTGAAATAAAGTAAATGAAACATCAGAAAGATTCAAATACAGACTAAATAGAATAAAAGAAAAAGAAAATATGCATACATTAAAATGGAATAATATCATCAAGATACAATTGATTTCAATATAATCAAGAAGTTAATGAAACTGGGCCTTCAATGTTGGTTAGTGTGCAGCATGTTAGCGGTATGTACAGCAGCTCTGTGTCCTCTAGGGGGCAGCAGATGACAAGAGAGGAATGGAGAGAGCTGTGAAATATACCCCATCATGATGAGGCTACAGTACAATGTGCAACAAGAGGAGTGACGCTGAATAATGTGGCGCTCTCATTTCCTGAGCAGAGAGGCCTGGTTGCAGATCTAATGTGGCAGGCAGCGGAGGCATGTTTCCAATCAGCAGGCTGGATTAGGAGGATCATCAGACCCCTGGCCCCTGACTGACTGTCTCCAGACACTTCTCACTTCCCTCAGGCCCTTCAAACATTTATAGGAACTCTCCCCATCCATCCACCAGATCCCCTCAGACTTCACCTGGCCCTCTCTCATCCACCTACCATCCTGTTGACAATAGTGTAATCTTGTTTCTGACCATTTCCGTAGTAAATTTCCCTTCATCCTATAGTACCTGCCAGTCTGCTGTGTAATTGTTCTCCCTCTGTTGCCGGGATTTATGTCAACTTGTAGAGTTTTGAATCATAATTGCATTGGGTGATGTATCCCAGAGAACATCGCGGCAGCCAAGCAACTTCCTCTCAAAATTACTGTACTGTATGTTATCATTGTATGGTTAGTTAGTTAGTTATAGAAAGTTTTATTTCCATGTCATGCCAAACATTTGACCCATTAAACATGGGATTACAAGGCACTGATATTTATCAAACATCAACAGGTATAAGGGAGGGGGGGGGGGGGCCTTACCAAACCGTTGTAACGAAAAGAGAGCTGAGCCGGAAGGCAAAGCTCTCGACCTACCGGTCAATCTTCGTTCCCACTCTCACCTACGGTCATGAGGACTCGGTCATGACCCAAAGAACAAGATCACGGGTACAAGCGGCCGAACTGGGTTTCCTCAGGAGGGTGGCTGGCGTCTCCCTTAGAGATAGGGTGAGAAGCTCAGTCCTCCGTGAGGGACTCGGAGTAGAACAGCTACTCCTTTGTGTTGAAAGGAGCCAGCTGAGGTGGTTCGGGCATCTAGTACGGATGCCCCCCCCCCCTCCCGGGCTCCTCCCTAGGGAGGTGTTCCAGGCACGACCAGCTGGGAGGAGGCCATGGGGAAGAGCCAGGACTAGGTGGAGAGATTATATCTCCACACTGGCCTGGGAACGCCTCGGGATCCCCCAGTCAGAGCTGGTTAATGTGGCCCGGGAAAGGGAAGTTTGGGGTCACCTGCTGGAGCTGTTGCCCCCTCGACCCGACCCCGGATAAGAGGTTGAAGATGAGTGTGATGAGTGCAACAGATATAACATACATCTTTCGGTAACACGTGTACAAAACCAAAGTAAAAGAAAAACAACAACAACATCCTTTACAACATTATATGTAAATGTAAAATGTAAATCCAATTTTGTTGTCACACATTGTACATAGCACAGCACAGCACATAGTGAAATTTAGCCACTGCATTTATATCCCATCCTAGTATATTAGGAACAGTACTATATGTACTTTTATATACTTAATATGTTCAATTGTACACCAAATACCATGGTAACACATGTGCATATAGTTTTAAAAAACTGCACTGCACCACATAACAATAATGCATCTTTTACAAAAAATTAAACTGACGTTCATTCTGATGGATCATATAGTTTCAAGTCACTGCAAGCTGATTAAAATACTGGAATGAATGGAAATCAATGGCTGCCCCCAAAGGATGGAAACAAAACAGCAGGTTTTAGACATGGCTGACAGTAATGCAAACAAGATTTGTAATAAAGAGGGAAAATGTGAAATCTCCCTGGTGCTGTATGGTCCTTTAAAGTCACACCATCTGCTGCTTCTGTAATGAACCTGATCCTCCAACAGATGGTACTACAATCCTTGAAATAATATTAAGAATGTTTCAGTCCAGAGGCACCACTGTTAACGATCATCAGATAAATAGCTGGTACAAGAAGACCACTTCTCAGAGACATTTAAGGGGACACTTTAACATCATTTTAACATCACTAAGATTAACCTTTTGAAGAGAAATTAAAAGGGACATATTATGCTCATTTCCAGGTTCACACTTGTATTTTGGGTTTCTACTAGAACATGTTTACATGCTTTAATCTTCAAAAAACACATTATTTTTCTCATCCTGTCTGTCTGAATATACCTGTATTCACCCTCTGTCTGAAACGCTCCGTTTTAGCGTCTGTCTCTTTAATACTTCCTCCTGAGAAAGCCCAGTCTGCTCTGATTGGCTTGTGAGAAAAATATGGTGCACCTTTGCAAAGGTAGTTCTCAAGCTGTGGGGGGAGATACTCAGATGGGGGGTGATATGATGTTGTTGTAGCTCTTGTGTCGTGCACCCAAATATGGTTGACTCAAACAGCCTCATTGACCCACCAGGGGTCAGTCTCTGCAAACTCATCTGATATAGACAAGCCTTGTTCCAATTCACAGAACTTTATTTGAAATTTTGGCCCAAATCTCAAAGCTTCCAATACCAAATATGCTAGGATCACCTTATAAAGTTGTTATGATGACCGTGTGAGCAAGCAGTGGCTTATTTATACATCCACGTGATGAATGGAAGTCCACTATTCACTCTCCTTTCTCCAGAAAATATCTGGCCCTTTAGCTGCTGAATGCTCCACATCAGGAGGTTGATAACTTTGTCTGCTGTTTGGTGATAGGCATTGTGATGTGGGTTTATCAGAACCTGGTCACTCAAAACAGCTGCCTGCTGCTGCTGTAAACAAGGCTGATGATAGCGGTGAGACTGAACCAAAACAGTTAATCTGAAAGACATTTAAAGGTCCGGTATCATGCTCATTTTCAGGTTAATGCTTGTATTTTATGTTTCTACTAGAACATGTTTACATGCTGTAATGTTAAAAACAAACTTTATTTTCCTCATACTGTCGGCCTGAATATGCCTGTATTTACCCTCTGTCTGAAACACTCCGTTTTAGTGCATTTCGACAGAATTGCGTTGCTAGGCAACAGCTTGGGTCCATGTATACTTCCTGTCAGTTGATGACATTCACATACACTGCAACCAATGATAAACTGGGACACATTTAGAATGTTTATGTTTAAAACTGAGTAAAGGGTCTAAATATTGTATATTTGTGACATCACAAATGGACAGAAATCCTGACAGCCTGTTTCAAATGCAGAGTTTCTGAATATGGGCTGTGTGTATTTCCCTGTGGATTGAGTGTTTTGATACTTTCACAGTATTTACATAGGGCCTAATACTGCTTTATAATAATAAAAACATGAAAATCTCACGTTTTTATAATATGTCAGCTTTAAACTCTCCAAAGAGCTCAGAGGTGACCTGCTAATTGATCATTCTCTCTGGGTTTGTCACTACGTGCGACACCTTACACATTATTCTATTCCATCCCCCAACCTCCACACCCTTACAGTAGTTTTTGCCTCGCTACCTCCCGTATTTGCAGTGAAATTTGGCATTGAATCATAAATCATAAGCTGCAGAATCATCCAATATGAACATGATTTTCAGGGATCATAATTCTCAGTTTAATTTACCATGCACACTGATTTAAATGCATCTAGACGTGCACGGGCTACTTCTGCAACTTTCATTTAAACAGACTTGTGGCATGTCACAGACTCACCGGGAGTTTCACATGCCGGTGTGTAACACAACAGCATTGGCGTCTAGTGTGTGTGTGTGTGTGTGTGTGCATGTAGTCCTGTCCTTTTATACAGACATCAGAGCAACAATGTGTGACACACTTTACGTCCCCGCTGACGTGTGATGTCACCATAAAAACTAACAACAATCACCATCTTCATCACCACGGCAAACAGTTCGATGTCCGTTCTATTCCTATTTTATTTCTATGGTCACCACACCAACATTCTCATAGGCTGATGTAAAGCAGGTTTAATATTTACCTTGTCATAATATAATATTAACATATAATATCTAATATTTGGTCATAAAGCAAAGTATTGGGCACATTCAAATATTGACCTGGTGGTGGTGTTAGTATTATAGTCTTCAATTCATCCTGTGAATCTGTGCACCAGATTTCACCCCAATCCATCCAACAGTTGTTGAAACATTTCAGTCAGAACCTCAGAAGTCAACCTGCCACGAGGTGAAATGGCAGTAGAGCCCCAAAGTCACAAAGGTTCACCCTCTGGGTAACATGAATGTCTTAGCAATCCATCAAATCAGGGCCGGCTTAAGGCGGGCCATATAGGCGATCGCCTAGGGCGCCACCTTCTGGGGGGCGCTGTTCGCCCTCTAAAAAAATGTATTTAAATGAATAATAATAATAATAATAATAATAATAATAAATGCCGGTGAGCGCCCTTCTTCATTTTCTGTATTGAGGTAACACATGAACAAATAAATAAAGAAAGATAGAAACACAATTTTCTCCCCTGTAACTCTGTAATCTGCCCGGCTGCAATTATTTATTAAAAAAGCCAACAATATCAGGAACCAATTGTTTATTTATGTTATTATAAATACAGTTATTTATGAAAATTAAAATCTTAATCTTTGTCTAAAAACCATTGTGATGTCTGATGTGTGTTGTAGTTTACAGGGTTAGGGTTCTAAAAAAACTAATTTAGCCAAGGGCCTCAAAAGGGATGGAGATGGCCCAGCATCAAATAGCTGTTGAGATATTTCAGTCTGGATCAGAGTATTGGACAGGAGCCATTACGCTGCTGTGGCTAAAAGTCTGCTGCTCGTCACTGAATAGAATAGAATAGAATAGAATAGAATAGAATATATCTTTATTGTCATTTTACAAGTACAACCAAATTTAAATGCAATCCTTAAACATTGCATGAAACATAAACAATAACGTGCCTCTAAAACTATAAAAAAATAAATAATAATAAAAACACACATACCACACACAAGACATTCACATTCTGCAGGTATTGCACGACTCATATCATTATTGCACAGTGCATATTTACAAAATGTTCAAATTATTGCTGTGTTTGGTGCAGTTATGGCTCTGGCATAAAAACTGTTCTTTAATCTGTTAGTCTGTGCTTTCCTGAAACGTCTGCCTGAGGGCAGCAGTTCAAAGCCACATATTGATGATATAAAACAGAGTCAGAGGGTCTGAAGGAGCATTTCTCCCTTTAACACACTTGAGCTTACAGATGCACCAGATGAGGGTTCACTGCCAGGCAGTGTGCTCTGCTCTGCATCACAATCCAGCCGAGGGTAAATTAAATCAAGTCACCTTCCATATTTCTCACAGCCAGAAAATTAAAAAGAGATCACGTGTGTCAAAGCAAATTGTAGAGAGCCTCCCCACCCCCACTTCTCCCCCTGTGTGCTCCATCCATTTCCTCGGTAACTTACACCCCTCAGTAGCAATGTGATTTGGGCTTTAATGTGTTTCTATTGCTCTTCCTGTGAAACCCTGCGGTATCGCTGCACCGCTGCGTGTAGAGCTTGGAGAGCTTGGAGAGCTTTGGAGAGCCTCATTTACCTCCATAATCTTTCACAGTCATCGATGTGCTAGCGCGGTGTAATGCACTCATGCACACACAATAGAGAGGTAGAAGAAGTCTAAACACAGAAAAGAGTCCTTGTGTATGGCTGAGCTGAGGGTGAATTAACATAGTGAAGACGCTGCATTATGCAAATATGTTATGGTTCCTCTCTGACAGTGCTGGTAAATTGGATGATGTTTTATGATGATGTAAGAGTGAGTTAAGGCACGACGGATCGGTGCGTTTTAATGCCTCTTTGATATGTGTCTTCCTCCTCGAAAGCGAGGTCCCCTCCTCGTCTCGTCCCGCTCTGAGATGCCGAGTTCGTCGGCTTGCCTTCGCGACGCTTCCCACAAGCTGTTATGATTCTTGGCGTTCAGGCTCAGAGAGTCAATAAGACAATAAAACAGTGTTGGATTAGTCTGAGGATGAACAGGGGACTGTAGGAGCTGAGAGTGTTAAACCTTACTAAGGGGATAAAAGGATTGGAGATGTGTTTTGGCTGCTGAGTGGCTCACCCGGCAGTCGTTTTATTTAGTGAAAAATAAAAAAAAAGATTTGACTTTTTTTTTTGGTGAGGTTTGCAGTCACGAGGAGAAGTAAGGATAAAAGGATCCTTGGGAAGGTCAGACGCTTGGAAATAAACAAGAATTAATCCTGTTACAGCGGCTGAGCCTGAGTGAAATAAGGGAGTCTGAGTATTGCAGTAACACACACACATATCCAGCAGCACACACAGGACGGCGGCCTTGGCTTTGTTCTGAAGCTCTTAGCCGTTTGTCTAGTGTTACACAGGCTCCATTTACTCCTGATTGCCTGTGACTGGCGACCTCTGAACCCAATCCACACAGGTGCTGCAGGACGAACCATCAATACTGGCAGCAGGTTGTTTTTGCCTCTGGGCTGCTGGATAAATGATGCCCTTGGTGGACACACACACAATTCAAAAGAGAAACACAATCACACACACTTGTACAAAGACAAAAAGAAAATCCTGTACCTGTGAGTTGAGCATGTTTTAGTGCATTTACTGCAAATCAAATTCGCAACTAAACATTTGGCAAACTACACTGCTGTGTTAAAGACATTTAGATTTTGTTCCGACCATCCAACGATTTTTAATTCATTTCCATCTGATATAAAAATCTCTCAGCAGACTTTTGTTACGAGGTAATGCAGTGCAAACTTTTCTAAATCAATTTGCACATAAACAGCATTATCACAGGAATGAATGCAGACTTGATGTTCAAGCAAGTTTCAACAGTTTGCTAATTCAGTGGTTCCCAACTCCCACCATAGACTGTTTATAACAAGTGGATGTAGTCATCGTAAAGTGACCCATTGGTTCGTGGACTGCTGTTTAGAAGCCTAGAGTTCGGCATTGTGGTCGTCGTCATCTTGTTTTTTTGCAACCAAAAGTGACACGAGAGGGTGGAGCTAAGAACAACCGAACGCTGATTAAGACATTTTTAGGCAACCAAAAATGTTATAATTAGAAGAAGACTTGAAACTAGTGATTGAGACCATAAACTCAAGTAGGCTCATTTTCTCATAGACTTCTATACAATCAGACTTCTTTTAGCCACCAGAGGAGTTGACCCCTGCTGGCTGTTAGAAAGAATGCAGGTTTAAAGGGCACAGACAGTATCATGCTCATTTTCAGGTTAATGCTTGTATTTTGGGTTTCTACTAGAACATGTTCACATGCTTTAATGTTCAAAAAACACATGATTTTCCTCATACTGTCTGTCTGAATATACCTGTATTCACCCTCTGTCTGAAACGCTCCGTTTTAATGCATTTCAATGAAATGGCAACGGAATTGCGTTGCTAGGAGACAGCTTGGCTCCATGTTTACATCCTGTCAGCTGATGTCATTCACATACACTGCAACAGGAAATAAACTGGGACACAGTTAGTATATTTACGTTTAAAACTGTGAAATGGTCTAAATATTGTAGATTTGTGACATCAGAACAGAAATCATCAATCAACAGCTTGTTTCAAACACACAGTTTCTGAATACGGGCTGTGTGTATTTCTCCATGGATTGAGTGTTTTGATACTTTCACAGTATTTATATATCACTTAAACCTGCTTAATAATATAAAAGACATGAAAATCTCATTTTTTACAATATGGGACCTTTAAGACACTTCAGCATTGACTTCACTTACTTCAGACCCAGAGGTTGACCACTGGTTTCAAGATTATTTAAAGAAGAGAAAAGTCAAAACATGCACAAAATAATGTATTTTTTCTGACTTTTCTCCAATCTTTATTTGTTTCTTGTGAAAAACTTTTATTTTAACATAATTTAGAGGGGCCTCTAAATGATATCAAAATAAAAGGAAAAGAATGAAAAGATTTGGTGGAACTACTCATAACATAAGCAACATGTGTAGATGATGGAACTTTTTAATGGGTCATGGGGTAAAAAAGGTTCACAAATGAATGGAAACCAATGGTTGCCTGGAACGGTAGAAAAAATAAACTAAAAAACATCAAAAACTTTATAACTTGAATGTAAAAAATGGTCAACAAAAAGATGAATTAGAGTTATTTTATCTGTGATTTTCATGTTAATACTTGCAGCAACATGATGGCAGGGATGCTTGTTTTAATGCTGAACAATCTCAAAGCAGGCAGCCATCATTGATTTCAGTAACCCGCTCATTGCATAGCAATGAAGCTATTAGCAGCGAATGTTTGGAAAACTCTCTATTGTTGCATTCAAGGATCCCTCAACATCTGAGATTTCAGTGTCAACTGATAACAGCAACCTTTCATAATGCAAGAGTGAACGCTTTTATATTAGCCTCTTATTTTTCCTCTTGTTTGTCTTCTCGGTTCAGTTGTTTAACAAACATATAGATCATCAGTGCAATGTGTTTGGCTGTTGACCTTTAATGCTTTGACATCAGAATGTCCTTGAATGCATTTTTAAGGCTCCCTGCTTACTGTGGATGTGATGGTTTATTGACTGTATCGCAAGTAAGTTTCAAGTCTCAGCAAAGACTTTAACTGTGTGCTAAAATGTTAAAATGTAAATAAAGACATCAGTGGTATGCATTTAAAAATCATAATCAGAAATGCAAACTATATGCAGTTTGCAATTAATGGGCAAAATAATGCAAAAAGTATAATCACGCCAGATTGTTTTCCATCTTCAGAAGAAGACATCTGCTGCTTTTCATTCTTGTTCATGATTAAAAACACAGTTCCACAGGGAAAAAAATCATCAATTATTTCAAACTCTGTTTCCTGTCAATCACCTGTTTCCTCCCCTCTTCACCTCCAGGAAATACTTCATGCCTTACAGTCATTATCACAACTTCATCTACATTTCCAGTAAAGGTCTTTAAAATGACAAATAAAGTAAATACAAAAACTTACAGTGTGCTGAAAAATGAAGAAATCAAGGCTGTCAAAGTTAACGTGATAACGCGTTAACGCAAATTCATTTTAATGCTACTAATTTCTTTAACACATTAATGCAACTTTGGTTGTAGCGGCTCAGTTTTAAAGCTGGAGTGAAGATACTGGTATCATAGTAAACTAGAAAACCTGATGAATCCATCGGTACCAACCATGTCATACTAGCTGGTCATGAAGGAGGTTAAATAATGCTCAAAAATTATGCTAAATTTTCAAAGGGGTCCCTTGACCTCTGACCTCCAGATCAGTGAATGTAAATGGGTTCTATGGGTACCCACGAGTCTCCCCTTTACAGACATGCCCACTTTATGATAATCACATGCAGTTTGGGGCAAGTCATAGTCAAGTCAGCACACTGACACACTGACAGCTGTTGTTGCCTGTTGGGCTTCAGTTTGCCATGTTATGATTGGAGCATATTGTTTTATACTAAATGCAGTACCTGTGAGGGTTTCTGGACAATATCTGACATTGTGTTGTGTTGTTAATGATTTCCAATAATAAATATATACATATATCTGTATAAAGCAGCATATTTGCCCACTCCCATGTTGATAAGAGGATTAAATACTTGACAGATCTCCCTTTAGGGTATATTTAGAACAGATAAAAAATGTGTGATTAATCGCGATTAAATGTTTTAACCAATTGACAACCCTAAAAGAAATGCAAATGAGATGTAGACAGACAAAGACATGTAAAAGACATCAGTATGCACACACATACATTGTACTGTACTGTACACACAGATACTCTCACTCTCTCTTACAAACACACACACACACACACACACACACACACACACACACACACACACACATCTATTCAGGGTGATGAATCGTGGCCTCGTGGCAGGAGGCCTTGATTTTGGGACATCATCCAATATCAGGCCTTGGGGAAAAAGACGAGACGATACACTCTCATATAAATACACACACACACACACACCCCTCCCTCCCTCCACCATCCTCCCATCCCCCTCTCCTCCTCCCCATCCCCGCTGTCTGAAGCCCTTGTTACAGATACAGCAGATTTAGTTGGGGGGGGCCAGGCACCCAGGGACGGCACACACCGACTCCCCCCCTCCTCTTCCTCCTCTCCCCCAGCCTCCCATCACACAGGGAATAAATGTATTCATCTCATCCTTTCCGGCCAGAGAGGTCACAGCCTTATCTCGCCCTCTGCTGTAGCGCTGTCAGCTCACCAGCCACAAACCATAACTTCTAACGGCTAGCAAGAGCGCCGTGTGGTCGGAGGCCGGCGTGGAAGACAGGGAGGCTGTGACGAGAAGGGGGGGGGGGGGTGAACAAAGAGGAGGAAGGAAAGGGAAGAAAAGAAGGAGAGAGGGAAAAGGGAGAAGGAGAGGGGTGTGTCGAAGGTGAAAAGGATGGAGCATAAAAAATGAAAAGCCTCCACAAAAGATCAAGAAAGGGAAGGAGGGAAGTGTTCATCTCAGCAGCTTAGATTATTATTGAGTTCTGTAAATGAAAAGAATCAAAAATGATTTCATGAATATCATGCAGGGATTGGCCTTGTTCTGTCTCATTTAAAGGTACAAGCAGTATTTTACTGGCACCATAATATATCATTGAGGTTTATTCAGATGTTGTAGATCAGTGCCAGTAGAACCTTAATGGTTGCAGACAATTCAAACTTTCTTACCAGACAGAACACACGCCGTACCCTGGATGGCCTAATTACTGGGAAAGCTCCTCACTTCCAGGTTCTCCAAATTACCCATGGTCTCTGTATATTCATTTGATGGGATGTATAATAAGACCTGTATTTGGGCATCATAATTGACTATAAATTGACCTTTGAGAGGAACACAGATATGCTGTGTAAGAAAAGCCAGCAGCGTCTCTTCTGTTTGAGGAAGCTAGCCAAGTTCCAGGTTGAGAAATCCCTGATGACACTGTTTTATAAATCTTTTATTGAGTCAGTTTACACTTTTGCTTTTATTTGCTGGTATGCATCCCTCAACCTCAAACAGAAAAACTCATTAACAAGGGTGATAAAAATCAGCAGCAAAATCATCTGAACTGTACAACAAACAGCTCATAAAGGAAGCAGAATCCATAATTTCGGACAGTACCCATCCTCTGCATTCAGAATTGAAGTTCCCGCCTCAGACAACCATTAGTCAAAACTAACCGATAAATTCTCTTTCATACCCTTGGCCATTTCACTGCTCAACTCGGTAAAGTATAAGTAGTATTAGCACATCCAACCATGCCTGTTCTTGTCATTATCTTATATGGTAATATTGTAACTCTTTTAAAATTTTTCTACTTCAAGGTTTTACCTTTTTTCAGTGTTTTAGTATGTGGTGTTCTCTTGCCGGTCAGCCTTGCTTCCAATTTTTTGCAGCGAAAGACCGTCATCATATAAGAGACGTCTGTGAAACTGACAGGACGCTTCCAACTGCAAACAAAGTTGATTATGACTCTTTCTATTATGAATTTTTGATCCATGGAGGTTTTATATTCGTAAAATTTTCCTCAAGCCGAGAAAATCAACTTTAAAATCTGTGACATCATCACAATGTAAACCAAAAAAACTTTTTTGACGTATGTGCCAAGCGAGCAATTCTCATTGGAATGAATAGGCTCCATCTTGGAGTCAGGTATCCAGTTCTTATAATATATCCATGGGAAAACTCCACATCTCCAGGTCCCATGAACTACCCTCAGGCTCTGTATATTTGCTGGGAAAATGGTCCCAATATATCTATATACTGGCTCTATGTATTTACTGGGAAACTCCACCTTTCCCAGTGCTGTAAACTACCCACAGGCTCTATGTATTTTCTGGGAAATCTCCACATTTCCAGGCTCCCTGAACAACCCACCATGTGATTTGTACTTGTTTTACGTTCCCTAAATTCTTACCAAACGCTGCAACACCGATGCACGATTGGGATTGAATTTGTTTGTCAATTAAACAACCTATTTTATCTTTCAAGTCAGTAACAGGTAGTATGCGTGACATAAAAGTAAGATAAGTTTGAAGAATATGCCAGTCAAACATGAACAAATAGAATTTGGTGGAAAAAAATAGAGCAGCAGGACACAAATTTTACAATTGTAGTTTCCTACGGCTGCCACTAGACATTACTAAAGAGCCATGTTGAGTGTTCAAGTTTACACAGTATTAAAGATGCCGACAATTCTAGGAGATTCTTAAACAAGAGAAATTGCAGCACATGGAGTCATCTAGTTGGTTGAATGAAGAGTCTTGAAGCCTGAAAATGAAGATTGTGTGAAGAGGGGGAGTTAGGGTGGAAGACAGTGGGGGTGGCGGTGGCGGTAGCGGTATAACATGCAGCGCCCCTCCTCTCGACGGGAAGTGTTTTACAATGCAGCCGTCAGATGTAGAGGAAGCCACTTCCACCAGAGTCCAGTTAATTAACCACATCAGTTTCTTAATGTGATCAGTTTTAATTAAAATGGAATTTAATCGGGAGCAGTAACAGGAGGGTAGCGGCGGTGACAGTCGGGGGGGAGGGGAGCGGCGAGGGGTGCGAGGAGGTTACGCCACAGTAGGCAGGTTGCTTAAATGTGTGTACGTGTGTGTGTGTTTGTGTGTGCTGCAGCAGCCCCGCTTTCCCTCACTTCAGATTTGTGGGCGTCTAATTAATATGGATGGAGCATTAAGCCTTTTGGACTCCGGTGCCTCTCATTTCATGACTATTAATGATTTTAATGAACTGGGCTAATAAGGCCGTTTTTCTCTGCTGAGCTCTGGAAGGGCTATCCGACACATGCCAGGGTCAGGAGGACGGGCTCCCCCGGCCTCCACATGGGAAATTAAAACAGCACTCACAAACCCATTAAGGCTACATCGTCCGTGCGTTCATCAGACGCTCAAACACTGAGAGCGCCGCGTGAAACTCTGTTTATCATGAAGGAAGACAGAGGAGGCAGGTCACATGGTGCTGCCGTGTGGAATAGAAATGAGTGGCGGACGAAACCAGCAGCTCGTTTCAATTTGAAAAGTAAAGATATCAAAGAAGTTAAATGTTTTCTGTTCTTTCACAGACTGAATCACTAAAGGATTTTAAATCTGATTTTGCTCTTGAAACCTTAAATAGTTCCTATTGGGTTCATATTACGGTTTTCGGTTCGGTTCGGTACATTTCTGTTACAGCGAGGAGGTCATGTTCTGATTTCAACATGCTTTTTATTTATTTGGAAAAAATAAGTTAACAAATGTTTGCCTTAACAAAAGTATGGCTTCCATAAAGAACATCAACTCTTCTTCACTGTCAAATCTGAACTGAAAGAATATTACAGGTCTTCTACAGTCATTAGTGCAAACAAAAAATGCAGCTTTGTTATTTTCATATAAATATGATGTAATTATAAACTAAAGCCATCAACATAAATTGAAGCATAAGTTCAACCAGAACTATACTAAAAAACAACAACAACAGTTTAACATACTGTATGTGTCAATTCCCTGATTATCAGCTCTTAACTGAAAGATTACTTTTTCCACTCACAAAGTGCAGTACTTGGAGGAATATGGTTGGATTTATGTACCACTGTGTTATTTAAAAATAATTAATAAATATAAAACACATTACAGGGATTGCGCTGCTGGAATTACTGTGTTGCTTATAAGTGTATAGCGCGGCTCAAATAACGTTACGTTAATCATATGCTGAAATCCAGCGTCCTCCACGACTGCATGAGGCTACATATCTTTCACTATAAACCTCCCGATGCTGTAGTTGTGTTTTTACCCTGTCTGAGTCTGAGTCTGAGTCTGAGTCTGAGTCTGAGTCTGCATATAGAGGCTATTTAAATGCTGCGAGGAGGAAGAGTTGCTCTTTCTCACCTCTGGGTTCAGCGCACAAGTCGGGCTTTGCTCGATGCAGAGAAAAGCAGTCATGGCACAGCGCTAACCAATATTAGTTTCTGCCAGAGATCCGAGCATGTTCACGCCAGAGGAGTGGATTATTCACTTTTCTTTCGTAATAATTAAAAGATGGCCTACTTAACATAAAATGCAACTGTTGTGTACTTATTATTTTTTTATTTACATTCTTTTGAAGTCACCAGAATGCAGGAAGCAAAGACTCTGAAACACAATTTTTTTCTGTGTGAGGACCCCCAAACTCACTGCTTTGGTTTCAAAATCTTCCCTATTTCTGAGGGCTCAAGGTTGGCAAGTGTGCTGATGTGTCATGTGTGTGTCCGATGGAGCACAAAAGTAGACATTACACTGTCTCTAAGGTATTTTGTTGGATATTAATAATTTAATCCATGCAAATGGAATGGGTTCTTAGCCACGCTGGTGACAATGCTGTTCAGTTGATCCAGACTAAAATACATCAACAACTATTGGATTGTTTGTCATGAAATGTTGTAAACACATTTATGGTTCCCAGAAAATGAACACCAAACTATCCAGCTTCATTCCTATCTATATTCTGAAGGGTTACTGAGGGGTTTGTCCATATCATTCATAGCCTGATTGACACAACATTTTAGTCATAAAAACATGGCAACATGCAAACATTTTTTTTTTAATGGCTGTTAACAGTATTTTCTGATTTATGGATTGATACAAAGAGATATCCAAAATCCCCTGTATAAAAACCTTTGACTCTTGACTGGAAATTGTTGCAAATCAGCACATATTTGATATGATAATGCCTCATTTGCATATTAAAACATACAATTACAGAAAACTTAATAATACAAAACAATAATTTTCTTAATTAATGTAAGTAATCAACTGGGGAAGTTCCATGGTGATATCTATTAGTTAGAGCTGTAATCCTATTCACCTGTAGTGTCTTTGTGCTGCTGCAGCTTCTGCATGAATCAGTTCAGCCTTGTGTCATGTTGAAAGTGTTAAAGAGATTTTACAAGGTCCGAGCTAGTTGGACTTTTTAGATTTTCAATTTCAAGTATGACTTTCATGACTTGGGTGCTTTTTCAGATATGAGACCAACGAGTGGCAGCAAGTCTCTTAAATGTGGTGAAACTTCTACTTTAAAATCTCAATAAAACTCTGACAGAACTCCAGATAGAAACACAATCTGATCTGATTTAATAATGACAAGTGGCTTTTACATGAGCAGGGAAAAGAAACCTTGATGCATGAGGATTTTTGTCCTGCTGATGCTCCAGTCAGTGATTCTACTCTGGAGAGCCTTTGTCCCGTCCTACGGGAATGAACGTGTCTCATCTCATTTCAGTCCATTGAATCAACTCGGAAACAGTGAAACACGATAAAGTGGCTGCGCTGCAGAGGCAGATGAAATAAGAAACGGTGCATTGTGTGACTGAAGAGAGTGTGTTCTCTCTGCAGCGAATAATGAGGTGAATTATTTTCATGTCTGCAATCATGACGTGAGAACCTTTGCTTACTTTCATCATCAATTTCAAAGGTCTGGCTAAAAAGGAACTTGTTTCCCGTGCAAGAAAGCTTATGACCTTTGCTGCCATTTCACCCTGATCTCTATCCCTGACCACTGCCCTTTACAACACTTTCCCCACTGGGCCGAGAATTTCTCTCCCTCATGCTGATAAACAGGCATTGATTATCGCTTCACTGCAGGAGCAAACAACGCTGTCGAACTACCACCAATCACGGCTCGGCCTAAACCGAGCGAGGAGCACACTCATCCTTGACTTTGTCCTCCTCCATCTTCCCTCTCCCCACGCTGCTCGCCGGCTGGGTCACATCATGGCAGAGTTGCTGGCCTTGTGTGAGGAAATTTACAGCCGGATGCAACCATCTGTTATGTAGCAAACGCATTATGTTCGAGCTCCTTCACCTTCTTGAATGCGCTGTTTTGTATTGTAAATATGCTATTAGCATTCATGAAGGTATTTACATGCATTCACAAGCCACGCTGTTGGTATTTATATCGCACATTGCACTCAGCAAAAGTTATGGCATTCACCCAAGTTATGAGGGGCTCTCCTTAAAGTGACAGTACGCCAAATAACTCGCTTGTAATGTGTGAAAAAGACAAGCGATGACCTTTGCATTCGTGCTTTTCTCTTCTTTCTGTAACTGGCAGTAGAGGAAGGTAAGTACAGTGGAAACCTCTTCTAGTGATCACGGTTACAGTGATCAACCGCTCATATGGACCAAACAGCTTGAGACAGAATCATTCCTTTACAAATGCTGTTTAAATAATTTGCTTATGGTAATCAAGTAGTCCGCTTACAGTGTTCATTTTAGGTCTTTTCATACATGACAATGTATGGAAAAACATTTTAAAACTATGTTAGACTCACATTAGTTGAATTTTTCTTTGTTTTTTACTTTACTCCCGTGATAATTTACCTCCTGGAAGAACCTGGAAGTATAAAGAGCTGCGGACGCGGCGTTGGACCAGGACTTTGGCCCAGGACTTTGGCCCAGGAGACTGCCGTTCATGTCTCCTGTGAAACCAGAAGTCAAAGTTGATTTATTTCTCACATAACGTCCGTACTTAAGTTATGGCACTTCTGGAGTTATTTTAACCAAAACCACAATCTTTTTCTGAACCTAACTGAGTGGTTTTGTTGCCTAAGTCTAACCAAGTCGATCTTTTCCTAATTACATAGTTTTATTTTGAAAAGACTGGAGTGGAAATTGACACTTGCGTATTGTTGAGAGTTGTGCTGAGCGTCACGAAAAAAAGGGGAAATTTGTGTCTATATACACGAATCACATAGATTACATTTTGTGACTATTTCACGAACTGCCGTGAGATGTGTTGGCGGCACACATGGAGACCAGCGCCCGTCTCGTCAAAAAAAAAGTCAATTACATGGTAATCTGCATGAGAAATGTTACACAACAACAAAAATGTGGCAATAATAATCATTCGCTTATAGTGATCAATTTGACCCAGACAGACGTGATCAGTATAAGCAGTTTCCACTCTACCTACATTTACTCTGTACTTTAGTAGGATTTTAAGATACTTCAGTATTATACCTAAGACCAACTCATGACCAATGTACAAACCAAAATACACCAAAGTTTTGTCTGAGGCCGAGACAAGACCGATCTCGAGTACTACAACGCTGCTTCTTCTCATTTCAGAGGGAAATATTACTTTTAAATTAACAGCTTATTTTGAAAAAATGGACGTGCTCCGGTGATCGAGCACCCATTGAAAAGGTTGAGCACCTACAGTATGGGGAAGGCTGATCAAAAAATAAATGAATTCATAAATAAATAAAACTGCATCTTTAAAAAAATTCATCTATTTATACTACTATTTCTGTTTATTATGAATTGCCATTCAATTAAAATTGTTAAGCCTGGGACACACCAGGAACATCAGGAGCAGGTGGCGACTGCGTTTACCTGTTGTTTTTTATTTCGGCATCCGTGTTAACAGGTTAGAGCAGCCACACTGCCCGCGTGAGATATGCGTCTCACGCACGTCACAGGCACTTCTCTTCTAGAGAATAGAGGTCTAGCCTATTTTTGACGTGCCGCACGGTTCACAGCAACAACAGACAGTGAAAGTGATCTATTGACTGTATATTAACATCATGTCAGCTACATTACTACAGTTTCCATGTCTAGACATCTGTAGAATATGTCATGGACAGTGAAGGTGATCTATTAACTGTATATTAACATCATATCAGCAACATTACTACAATTTCGATGTCTGTAGAAAATGTTACAGAGATGAAAAAAAAGTAAAGACTTATTTTTAAACACTTCCTGCTTTCATTTCAAAACCCTCAAGCGTTTTTTCTGTGGACAGAATTCCTTAATTTGTTAACACGAGGCTTTTATTCTAAAATATGTGCCGGACAGTGTTGTAGAACACGCAGTGACTTGGAGCGCTCCATGAATCTATATAGTACGGAGTTTAAATTGTGGATTATTACTATTATTTACAAATTACCATTAACCTTTCTCTGTCTAAAATAAATATGAAATGGCCATTAAAAGGCAAACTCTATGTAGAAAGACAGGGCTGACAGCAGCAGCTGCAGCTTAAACGCAGCTGGTGTGAAAGTCCGACGCGTGAATCACGCAGCCACCACACCATGCAGCTACTGCGCCATGCACCCGCCACGCCATGCGGCGGCCATGCACCCGCCACGCCATGCAGCCACCACACGCTCCTGACGTTCCCTGTGTGTCCCAGGCGTTAGTGTGTAGGTGGCTCGCAGCTCCCTAGTGCTCTTGTTGGTAACCCACACGACCCGTCAAGTTCTTCATAGATCTAGCTGCTTAACTTGATTGATGATTGATGCATTTACATTATTTATTCATTTGCATGCTCCCGGACCCCCCTACATGGTCCGAGGTCCACCCACCAGTCTCACAAAATCCTGTGGGAAACACTGATGTAGCCTGTAATTTGTAGCAGAGCAGTGTTGCATGTCATTAATAATTGGGCTACTAAAGAAAGTGCAACAAAAGTGATTTTGTGACACTTATCACCTTAGTGAGATTCATAAAGTTTGGGCACCCACACGTAAAAACATAAACCCGCGCCCATGAATATGGGTGCTCTACAATTTTAGCGTTGCCTCTTGTGACCATGGAGATGCGAGTGACAGCTGGTTTGAACTCAGTGTGATGAGGTTAATCTGACCATCAAAATGAAGCAATGTGGTTCCTTCACAAAAAAAAAAAAAACAACATTTTTTTCTGGTAACATGTTTATTTCTGGTAAATTTGTTTTCTCCTCAGAATATTACCCCAGAATATTATTTGTTTTAGTGCAAATAACTACAAAAAAGCACAAACTACCCTCAACCATCACTCACAGCTGTGAATTAGCTCCAAACATGCACCTCATGTGTCTGTCGGAGTAACTAGTCTGGGTGTGTGCTGTGCGCGCACAACACGTTTGTTATTTGAATGCACACAACATCACAACAGCAGTGAGAAGCAAACGGTACGACAGATAATTGTTTGCACAGACAGTTCTACTCTTTGATAAAGTACACATGGGTGTAGAAGAGAGAAAACCAATTCTGTTGACGCCAGAATCGATCTTCAAAATGAGACGTAATATTGATAGTCTCGATATTTTCAGATCGATCCGCCCATCCATCATACGTCAAAAACAACACAAAATACGTTCCCCTTGTAATTCCCAATGCAGTTTGATTGTACGGGGAAGTCAATTTTAGGAGACACAGCTGGACTGTTAGAGACTGAAGCCTGAACCGTAGACGACTGTAATCTCCAAAACTCAGTCATTAAACGTGAGTCTCTTTCAAACGTTTGTTCCCGGCTTGAAGAGGAACAAGGTCAAACGTTTGACAATTAGCATCAAAAACTCAACATTTGACAATATTACAACCATCTGACACACTCAAATGTGTACTTCACAGTGACCGAATGAGCACAATAATAGTCCTGAAACATTATGGGGAGATAAATGACTGTGGCCCGTTGGCATTTAGCTGGATGCTCCTCTGTATTCTGGAGACGTGCCTCCTCTCCTCAAGGCCTTTAGTGGCTGATATTCTGCTCGGCCCTTGATGGGTGAGAGAGCAGAGCTAATACGGCCATGCTAGCTTTTACTGCCACATCTATTACAGCCACTAACTATCTCATTTGTCCTCCTGACCAAACAACAATGGCGGCTGGCTGCAGGTCCGGCTGCAGTCGAGGCGGACGCACCGTCTAAGTACAAGCATAAGTATTTCATTTGGTCATTATTGGGTCCCGCAGTGACATATTCATTATTTTTCGTCACCATTAAAAGCTTATTGCCTCTTTTTTAATTAAGCAAGTTTCTTAATTAGATGCGCAGCATTGAGGCCTACAAACGGCCTGTCGAGGTAATGAAGTAAAGGCCCAGGTTTATGGAGGGAGAGTGGATAAAGAGTGTGTGTGTGTGTAGGGGGGTGGCAGGTTTCTGCTGTAGAGAGTGATGGTGTTTGTTCGCTTATTGTGTTGCTAAGTGATGAATGCGCTTGCGAGGCGAATAGAAAAAAAAAAAGCTTTGCCACGAGGCAAATACTTTCTTCATATTAGTCACCATTGACATCCTATTTTAGAGCGGCTTGATCAAGTTAGTGCTGCTGCAGTCAGACATTTGGCTGCCAAACATTAGCCTCATCTCTGCGAGGCATCGCACGCCGCCGCCTCACAACGAGGACGTGCCCTGAACGGCAACAAGCCGCCGTCAAATGGAAGGACAGAACCTATCTGTTTCTGCGAGGTGTTTTGTGCGCTTGCATCTTTTAGCAGGGTAATTCACGGCGCGCACGTCAATACATCATAGGCCGCTCTAAATTGAGCTTTGCAACACAAAGGGAAGGGCAAACAAGATGGACACAGAAATCAATCTCCCGCCTGATAACACAGAGTGAACGCACATGCTGCCGCTCAGAGAATTGACAAGGAGTCGGCGTACGTTGGTATCTGTCTATCTGCCTGTGATGTCCTACGAAAACAATCGTCTCTGACACGCCGTACATGAGGCGCGAGGCAGCCTCAGATAAGGCTATTTAGTCCTGACCAAGCTTGAAGAATACCATACATGAATTGCCTCACAGAAATTGAAAGAAGAAAAGACAATCAATGTGAACGTTTGAAAGAAAATATGTCAGCTGAAAACAATCAGAGCAAATAAATAGAGCACCTATTTCCAGAGTGGGAGAGACTTTTATTTGAAGCTTTAAAAATCTTTTTAAACTACGATTAAACACGGGAAGTGTGAGGCATTTGTCTCTGTGGGTGAGAGAGAGAAGGGCTGGCATGGTGAGAGCACAGTGGCCATGTTTCTGTTGCTGTTGTGCAGACTTCATCTCAACCCTGCCTCTGAGCCACTATTGATCTGAAGCACATTAGTTCTGCACTAGGGGACTAAACAAGGCCTACAGAGCTCTGCCACAATCACGCAGCAGGCTAAAGATAGGCTTTTGACCGGAGACCTCTGCAGAAAAGACTGGAGCTCCGGCACAAACACATGCAGGTCTGCTTAGAGGAAAATCCCTCAGATTTCATTTTGTTTCATAACATTCCTCTTGATTCTGATAACATGTTACCCAAGAATCAATCTTTTATTTTATTACTTGCAATCTTTTATAAGGCAGCAACATGAACTTTCTTTAAACTTGCTTTAACTGCAATTATCTAAACCAACTGTTGCAACTAATATTTATTTATCTTATCAATTGATCCCAGGGTGGTGCCATCAAATTGCCATCAATTGTCCAACCAAAGACAATATGTTACAGTGATATTAAACAGACAAAAGCAGTAAAATCCTCACTTTTGAAAGGACGGAACCATAGAATTTTCAGCCCGTTTGCACGAACAGGCGTGTAAATGCCACGATAAAGGGCAAGGTGTTTAGCGTGCCATAAGTACACCTTTCTAGATTTCCACGTGTCTTTTGTACGCCATGTTTTCTGAACTGACTGCAATGTAAATGCTACAGTAAGAGTTAGTGACACAGTATAAAGACCACTTATGGTGAGCTGGTGTGGAGGTGGTTGTGCCCAACAAAAACCAGACTTTTAACCACAAGACCTGCGCTCGAGACTGTTGCTGATTTAGCGTATTTTGTGGGGGGTTAAGTTTGTTTTGTAAGTTATATTAGTGACGTTTGTCATGTGGCCTGTTTTTTATTGACGTTTGTCACGTGTTTTCCATAGTTGTTTCCGTATGTGTTTTACTTAGTTTACATACTTATTTTACGCTCAAACATTACATTTTCCCTTACCCTAACTAAGTGGTTTTCTTGCCCAAACCTAACTGCGGACGTTTGCGTGGCGTACACATGACACGCGAAAAAGACTAAAATGCGTACTCTCGTAACTTTTTAGGTTAGGGTTAGTAAAATATCATGTTTTAGGTTAAAAGAAGTACGGTACTTTTCATTACACACAGAACACAAACAATGCTCTCCTGGAGGAAAGTTCTGTATCCCATCCATCCATCCATCCATCCATCCCCTCATACCTCTACATAGACTTTGATTGAACATATTTGTGATACGTCAAACACAAATGTTCCCTCGAAACATAATTGACAAAGAAGTTTCTTTGCATGACAACGTCATTTTGAGGAAACCAGGCTGCCAGCAGACACAAGGGTGACTGTCCTCCCAAGAACAACAACCGCATCAAACATTTCAGCAAGTGCCCAAAATGACATGTTAAAATAATATGTTCACGTTCATTAATTGACAAAGCCCCCGGCTGTAGTAATGACTCTTGTCAATCAGGAGCAAAGGAAGAAGGGTCAACAAAACGTTTGACTTTGACACTGAAGTCTGCTGCCTGTGTACGTTTTGAAAGTTTGTTTATTGGATTGAATCCAAAGTGTCTGAAAGGAGAAAACCACTGGTGTTTTTGCTTTGTCCTCCCCACCACCAGGAGACCACTACACTGGGAGGAGACCACTTCACCGGGAGGAGTCCTTTTCTCGTTTCTGCCACTCTGGATTTAATCCAATAAACAAACTATCAAAAGGTTCACGGACCGTACAGCCCCCCGGTTCGCAGGGTTCAACATTAATAATTTTTCCACGTGCCCGGTCAGAAATCTACTCGCCCAACTAAATTTTTTTACTTGCCCCTATACAAATTGTTTTATTTATTAGCGGTTATCAAATAACAACAAAGACAAAAGTTAAGTGTCAAGTTTAAAGGGACTGTCAGTAACTTCTTACACATATAAATCATTGCGGGTCGGTGTCCCATGCGCGCTCGCGTGTGGCTACGCTGTTCAGACAAGACTCCAACACAAACTACAGCGAAGCACCAAAACCTCTTAGTTGTATCTAGTGAAGCCCGTCTGTTAATCAGTGTTGCCGCGGTCGGAGGACGCGGAGGAGACCGTAGCTTTGGTCTCCAGGACCGGAGTCTCTGCTGTACTCTGCTCCTCTGCTTCTCTTCCTGCCTTCACTCACACACCGCGCTACTTCCCACTTGCTCAGCTCGCTCCACTCTCACGTGCATGCGCGCACACTCCACACTGCAGAAGAGTTAGTTTAGCTCTGAGAATATCTAGTGAATGTACAGTGGACGTTTGGTCAGAAATAACTGCTGCAGCTCCTCCAGACCAACAGAAGTTTCCCGTGTCTTGTGAAGTGACGGGGCTCCGCAGAGAGAAACGTTATCGTCTCCGACCAAAACTCCGGCGTCTCCCCTGTTGGCCGCGGTCGGGAGGCTGAGGCGGGAAAAGCCAACACTAGGATCAGCATTGATTCATGGAGAGACCTTGGTCTGGTCAGCTAACATTACTGCCAAGCAGCTGAAATATAGTGTGATATTGTGCTTTTAGCTGATGTGTGTCTCCTCACTGTTTTGAGCGATGCTTGTTCATGTCTATGTAGAGCGAGCACAAGTGCGAGCAACAGAATACTGACTTTAGTTGACTTAACGGCCATAGGTGTCGCTGTTAACAAGACATTTCTGAGTCTTACAAATAGTCCCTTTAATCTTTCAGTAAATTAATCTGGAGTTTTGCCCACATCCTTTAATGCCACCCAAATTAAACTCCTGTTTCCAGGATAATTGAAATGCTCGCTTACGCTTCAGCTCATAAACTTTTTCTTTACCCTCCGCCATTTTCTCACGAGTGCGTGATTGGTACTACACATGTACAACTCTCAACAGAGATGAGAAGGAAGTGGCTCACTCCTTAGCTACTTCCATCATCAGCTCCGGATAAAACAATGTGTTTAACTATTTTCTTACCTCTTGTGAGTGAGTTGCTGGATTTACTAGCCCTACATGGCATTTTACTTGCCCCGGGCAATCAGGCAATTCTTATTGTTGAGCCCTGCCGGTTAGTGGCACAGTAAACACAAAGATGGCTAACGTAAACTATAGGCTGACACCACATGTGAAGATTATAAGATAGCAGTGTTATTTTGACCAGTTCTGAGTTTCAGCGGTTCGGTTCCATTTTGTGTATTCTTGCCCTGCTGTTAGTTAGTAGTTGGCTTTATGGAGGTGAAATGCTGTCCCTCATTTGTCTGGAGCATGTGGCCAGATATTACACATTGCACCTTTAACCATGTAATTATTTTAACTCAAACTATGATCTTTCCTTAAAGGTTCCATATTGTAAAAAGTGAGATTTGCATGTCTTTTATATCATAAAGCAGGTTTAAGTGATATATAAATAATGTGAAAGTATCAAAACACTCAATCCACAGAGAAATATACACAGCCCGTATTCAGAAATTGTGTGTTTGAAACAAGCCGTCAGGATTTCTGTCCATTTGTGATGTCACAAATATACAATATTTAGACCATTTCACAGTTTTAAATGTAAACATTCTAAATGTGTCACAGTTTATTTCCTGTTGTTGTGTATGTAAATGACATCAGCTGACAGGATGTAAACATGGACCCAAGCTGGCAGTATAATTCCATTGAAATGCGCTAAAACAGAGTGTTTCAGACAGAGCATGAATACAGGTTTATTCAGACAGACAGTATGAGAAAAATAATGAGTTTTTTTTAACATTACAGCATGTGAACATGTTCTAGTAGAAACCCCAAATACAAACATCAACCTGAAAATGAGCATGATATGTCCCCTTTAACCTTAACCAAGTAGTTTTGGTGCTGAAACCTTAACCTTAGGGGTGTCCAATCACAACACAGTTTTATTTGTAGTAGTAACAGTGATTTGTAACCCTTTATGAAGCCACTGACGTTATGATGTTATTGTACCAATCAATCAGAAAATGATTCTATGTGTCATTCTGGAAGGCAGTTACATAAGACATATTTCATTGTTTAAATCAGAGGACTTGCTCAGTGCGGCCAGTGCAGTAAAGAAGTCAGATTTAAGTTTAAGTTTAGGTTTAAAGTTTAATTTAAGAGTGTAAAGGCTTGTGTTGATTGCTCTCATGACTGTTTGAGTAAAGCTGCCGTGTTTAGTGAATTCTCCTCCTCCAAAATGTTTTTGGACAAAAGCCTGGTGAAGCCCTTGTATGTTGAAATGTTGCATCAATAAATTTTTTTGTGTTTTCCTTTGTTTGCTGTTTTTTTGTCCAAGACCTGCAGCTGGGGTTGCACACTCTCCTCCGTCCTGCCACGGACAAAACCACAGTAAGAAGATGTTTACATTCTGGACTATGTATATTCATGTTCACATGTCACTGTCTCTGTACTGTAGCGGTACAGAAGGGTGAATGTTGGGAGCTGTTCACTCTATGCAGAGTCTTTCCAGGCTGGATGCTTGAACTCAGGCTCGGATTTTGAGGGTACGGATGCCTTCCAGAGCCAGATTCCCAGAGTGTCTCTGGAGAGAGACCTGACAGAGAAAAGCCATAAGACAAGCTTCAAAGGACACACCGAGATTGCCTGCCTCTCCTTCACCACATCATCCTCCCCCCCTTCCTCATCTCACCCCCTCTCCTGCTGGTACATTTGCAAGCCATTCCCTCGAGGGGCTGTAAGATTGCCTCCATTTGGATGGACTGTCAGCAGCCAGGGGGCTCTCCTCCCCAGACTCCCCCAGCACCGTGCCCACATCTCTCTGATTTTGCTCACCAGCTCCTGCCCCGGGCCTCCAGCCTCGCTGTGTGCCATCTGTGCCCGGCGGAAACCCCGGTTGGAGCGCTCCCTCTTCGGGTAATTTTCCCGCCGGAGCCCCTTTGATCAGACTCGATACGCCGGGCGTGGCCACGGGGAGCAGCCGCCCTGGAGAACCAGTGAGCTGGTTGGAGGCAGCAGAGAGTAACATGAGCTGAGTTTACATGGAGCTATTATTTAACTCACATTCAGAATAAAAGCCCAGTTCACCACGTTTAACCCTTTTAAAACGAGTGGCGTAGACCTTTTATAACTGACTGTCTTCATGGAAATGCTTCTTCAAATTACTACTTCATTTTTGTTCAGTCATTTCTAAAATATCTATACAGTATAATGTCATGTCCCATTTAAGAAGGAGCTATCATAAACTTTGAGTTTATCTTTTAGCCTTTGACCATTTCCTGCTACTTCATTAGTTTTCTGGCTCACAGTGAGAAGGATCGTCGTTGCCAGATGAGAAATGTTAAACTATCGTACCAGGGTCTTTATCTTTAATTATTGTATTCTGAGGAAAAGTTTTGTATGCAAGTCATAGCTATGAGAACAAATAGGCGTACATGTGTCATTTTACAAAACACATAATTAAACAACTTTTTGACACACCTAAAAGTCTTTTAAAGCAAACTGACACAGCTATGATACGTGGAAGGGGCTGTGTGTTCAAACATCCATCAGTATGACCATTTTTGTAATAGCCTATTACAAAATTAAATTATAAGACAGGAGGGAGAGAGAACGACACCCGGATTCGCGAGTCACGGTCATCAACATCACAGCCTGACATTACAGCGAGCATTATCGGCTGGAAAGAGGTCACATGAGAAGAGATGCATAAACACAGACCCAAATTTTCCTATTCTGAACTGAATTAAAGTGAGACAGCGTAGACTAAAACTACTAATAGTAAGAGTTGAAAAATGGTCAAATTATCATACATTATGGCATTATTGAAAGTACAGAGGGCAAAATTATCGTACAAATACGATCATTTGGGTACATCTGGCAATGCTATGAGAATATGAGGAGGAGATATTCCTTCCCAAAACACTGAAGATGATGATTGGCCAATTTCGCCTCTTAGGTACTTTTCTTACAGCCCAGACACACCAGGAACCTGTTGTTTTTTATTTCGGCATCCGTGTTAACAGGTTAGAGCAGCCACACTGCCCGCGTCAGCCGCATGTCTCACGCACGTCACATGCGCGCCTCACGCACGTCAGACGCTCGTCTCAGCTGCGTCTCTTCTAGAGAATAGAGGTCTTGCTTATTTTTGACGCGTGCCTCGTGTGTCTGACAGCAGCAACAAACAGTGAAAGTGATCTATTGACTGTATATTAACATCATATCAGCTACATTACTACAGTTTCGATGTCTAGACATCTGTAGAATATGTCACGGACAGTGAAGGTGATCTATTGACTGTAAATTAACATCATATCAGCAACATTATGTTACGGAGATGAAAAAAAAATAAAGACTTATTTTTAAATCAACTCTTCCTGCTTTCATTTCGAAATAAAAGCCCTGAAGCGTTTTTTCTGTGGACAGAATTCCTTCATTCCTTCAACACAAGGCTTTTATTCTGAAATATGTGCCGGACAGTGTTGTAGAACAATCAGTAACTGGGAATGCTCCATAAATGAATATAGTACGGAGTTTTAGTTGTCGATTATTACTATTATTTTCAAATTACCACACAATTCTTAACCTTTCTCTGTCTAAAATAAATATAAATGTTATTCATAATGAAATGAAATGGCCATTAAAAGGCAAACTCTATGTAGAAAGAAAGGGCTGACAGCAGCAGCTGCAGCAGCAGAAACGCAGCAGAGACGCAGCTGAAACGCAGCTGGTGTGAACACCTGACGCGTGAATCACGCAGTCCCCACGCCACGCGCTCCTGACGTTCCCTGTGTGTCTCGGGTGTCAGTGCATCGGACAAAAGCACATGGCTAATTATTATGCAAAATTACATCATCTTACCTTCCCAGTCACAATATCTTTTTTCCTACCACGACAAAGGCATGACCCGCCCTTCTGTGCCTGTGGTTGGCTTACCCTGATATTCTTACTCTAAACCTAAACAATCTCACTCCTCATGCTTAAACCTAACCAACCCAACCAACAAAGGCAATGAGTAATAAGAGGCAGAGTGGTGGGTCATCCCAACTCGTCACATACCGCTGCTTTGTAACGCCCTTTGGCGTCACTTTATTTTAAAACTTAAAACCAGTGCTTGAAGTGGAAAACAATAAGTGCCAGTACTCCTCTTATTCACATGTTGGTGTGTGTATCGGCCGGTATCAGCGATTTTGACTTATTCTTATTCATTCATTATTTCTTTAAGCATGTTAAACTGTGTCAGTCATAATCAGTTGTGATTTCATTGCTATATTATTATCCTTTATACTACATTAAAGGGTTATGGTGGCGTGTTTGTATATAGTATTATTACTTAAAGTGCTTTCCTGTGTTATTTGTAGTATCTCTCTATAATATATTATAGGATGTCTATAGGCTGGAATCAATAGTCAGTCCCAGTCAGGATGCTCCTCCATATTATACAGCAGGATAAAGAAACACATTATCTATTTCTACAGTGAATAAAAGATATGAGGAGATATTGGTTTTGGGGGTCCTCCCCCTGAAAAAAATCTGAAGGTTTTTGACTTAAAACTACACATTTACATCATTTTGGACCATTATTATTAAATGATTATTTTTTTATTATTTATCACAGCCTTCGTCTGAACATTTATTTCTTCTGGAAATGTTTGTCCTGTAAAATCATATTCTATAAATCAGAAGAGCAGATTCAGAAAACTTTTAAATAATGTTTCATAAATGATATTTGTTCACAAATAAAAAAAAGTTATGACGAACAGTTCACTAATTCTTTTACAAAAAGGATGACATGAACACTGTATTGATAAATTACAGCCCCCTCGTTCTCACCCCTCTCCACCGTGCCGTGCGTCGGTTCAGCCAGGTGCTCTATATTATATATTATATATTATATAAATGATCTGATTCTGATTAGATGATAAAACATGAATCCCACGAACGCCTTTGATTCCCCTCCCCTCTCTCCCTGCTGTGCTTCGGAGAGGTGTTTTGTTTTGTAAGTTACGTTAGTGGCGATGGTCACGCGTTTTTTTGTTTATGTTTGTGACATATTTTCCGTATTTGTTTCCGTACGTGTTCTACGTGTTTTCCCTTACCCTAACTAAGTGGTTTTCTTGCTTAAACCTAAATGCGGATGTTTGCATGACGTATAAATGACACGCAGAAAGCAGAATGTGTACTCATGACACACGGAATGTCTGTGTAATGTGGTATTTACACGCCTTCCTGTGATACTGGGTTGCTTCACCAGTAGAAAAAAAATTACATTATGCTGCATAATAATTAGCCATGTTACAGAGCCTCTGTGTTGTTGTTTGATAAATATATCTATATAAAACTGGTTCTGAAAAAAAAAACATATGCCTTCGCAGCATTCTGTGTGAAAGTATTCATGACAAAAACAATAGTTAGAAATATATTGACGTGTGAATTAATCATACCAAAAAAAACGCCCCTGGTGTGTAAAGGCCATTACTCTATAACATCATTATATTCTCACTTTTCCTCCATCATGTTATTTTTGAAGTTCTCTGCAGAGTTATCAGCAGCTCAGATTGGGCGGCAGAGATCCTCTTGCAGCAGCATCTCTCTCTCTCATCAGCCTCATCCCTGCTCTCTGCCATCAGCGTTTGCCATGTTGTTGGAGATGATCAGAGGGCTGGAGAGGATTTGGTGAGAGGAGAGGAGGCAGTGCAGATGCCAAAATATTGCATGTGATCTTCTGTCTCTTCTTTTTCATGCATCTTGCATTTTCCCTCCAAGGAACCACAAAAAAAGGTAAAGGAGATCCAGGCTTGTGTTTGTTTTACACTCTCCCACTCAAAGGGAAATATTCATTAGGTCCTTCCTCGGAAATAGAGAGGCTGGGAGGGATGAGCAGAGGAGGGAGATGGGTAGACAGAGAGACAGACGGGAAGAGAGGAGATGGTGTTTATCTGCCTGCACATTCCTCAGTTACCAAACATGATGAGAGAACATCAGTATGCTGGCAAATAATGGCCATATTATGGAGCAGCAGGCAACATTAGGGCACGGTGATAGTGTACTGTATCTGGGCTGGGTGGGTACATTAGTTTGTAAGTAATGCACGCCCTGAGCACTGGCAAGCTTTCCAGTGATGTAATATGAGAACCAAATGAGAGTTATAATCACTGTGCGGGCCGAGGGAGGGGAAATGCATCACCATCACAGATAGATGCCTCCGATTTACCATCGCTCATTCTGACAAATGGAGAATCATTTACAAGTCTCCCCGCTGTTCTTCATCCAAAAGGGGTCAATGGGACTTATTTTGAAGCAGAATAGATGGAGTGGAGGCAGATTGTTTGGTATTAAAATTGTTCTTGTTTAGGTGGTGGCTCAGAGGAGAAAACCATTTAGGTTTAGCCTCAACTCTCCTCCTGTGTGGAGGACGATGCTGGATTTCTTAAGACGTTGCCAACAAAGTCATCCAAGGCCACAGTAAGCCAATGGGCTACCAGCCTGCTGGACCTCACCAATGTTTTTTGTAGCATCATGCATGTAATTAAAATGTAGAAATAATGTGACATACAAGAATAAAAGACTATTTTATAGCACAATAAATCAACAAACCTTCAGCTACTTTTACCTGTAGAACCAAATTAAATGTCGCCTTTGACCTTACACGCTTGTTGTGTCTCAGAGGTAATATGAAAGTGTAAAATAAACTGTTCTCTGATGAGAGAACAGGGAGCTTTTCAGAGGATATATTCCTAAACATGGACATTGTTTGAGGGTCCGATTCCGCCCCCATGGACAGACCTAGATCTAGGTGGAGAGCTCCGTGCCCGGCAGCAGCAGCAGCAGCTCCTCCTCTGGGCAGGAGCCGCCGCAGCCCAGTCTCACAGCAGTTTGTGAAATAGTCACGAAATTGAATGTATTGATTTGTGTACATAGACAGGAATTTCACACTTTCTTGTGATGGTCAACATGAAATCAATCCGTATGCAATCCACGTAATTGTGAACCGGGATGTATAAAGAGCAGCGAATACTGCGTAGGGAGGAGGTGGATGAGTGAGTTTACAAACACAGGATATTCACCCAGGAGACTGGTGTTCATGTCCTGTATGAAACCAGAAGTAAAGTTAATTTATTTGTCACGTAACTTCCGTACTTAAAGCTTCAGTAGACAGTATATTTTTGGCATCATTGGGCAAAAATCCCATAATAACCTTTTAGCATATTGTAATTCAAGTGTTCTGAGAGAAAACTAGACTTCTGCTCCTCCTCATGGCTCTGTTTTCAGACTTTAGAACATCTAGAAGACTTTGACCAATCACAGGTCATTTCATTGACAGAGCATTCCTATTGGCTGTGCTCCGGTCATGTGACCAAAACTTGGCATTCTTCACCAGATTTCACAATGGCGGCAGCGTCACAAACTTTCTCATTTCACAGCTAAACCGTACACTACAAGATGATTCTGAGAACATCTGAGGAGAGAAATAGGCATTAACGTAACAGAATATTGATTCATATTTGATCAGCGCAGCCTAGTTTGATCGTTTGGTCAGAGTTCGCGAGTGATTGGCAGCCGGCTCTCATAGACAGCAGCTGGACAGCAGACCTCAGATCAGCTCTGACTGCTATCCTGTTATCCTGTTATCCTCCGGTATGTGAAATCTTGCAGAAGCCGTTAGGAGCACCGGAGGACACCGGTGGACACAGAGGAACATGATTTTTTCAGGTTACCTGTTTCATGTGCTACTGTCACGATATAGCAACAACAATAGTTTTATAGAAATAACTTTTTTTAATCACATTTGCTCCAATCTCGCCTACTTCAGCTTTAAGCTACGGTACTTTCTGAGTTATTTTAACCCAAACTGCAATCTTTTCCTAAACCTAACTAAGTAGTTTTGTTGCCTAAGCCTAACCAAGTCGATCTATTCCTAAACCTAACTAAGTTGTTTTATTTTTAAAAGACTGGAGCACATGTTGCTTAACATTCATAGGAAAGCGGAAATTCATGTCTATGTACACAAATCAAATAGATTAAATTTCGTGACTTTTTCATGAACTGCCGTGAGACTTTGTTGAACACCGACACCATGCTGCTGGATGCACAGGCTGTATTGCTGGGCCCGCTGCAGGGAAGGGAGGCATGGGAGAGGGAGAACTAGAACCAGGACTGCGTGGGTCAGACTCCGCTGCAGTAAAATGAGAGGTTTTCTAAAGGGACCCTGGTGCTCAGAAACCCTACAACTTTTCACATGAAATTAAAGTTCCTCATAACTTTATATTAAGAACTTTCTGGATTTTGTCCCCCATCATTTAAAGCCTAGTATAGTCTGAACTGGAGAAATGATTAAAGGGCACAGACGGTGATGGCCATCGCTGAAAACGTATCGACGGAGGCGACGTGAGACGGTGGGACAGCACAGCGGATCTCAAAGGTGACCAGCTTGTCTTCTGAGACATTTCATGCTCATTTTCAGGTTCATGTTTGTATTTTGGGTTTCTACTAGAACATGTTTACATGCTTTAATGTTCAAAAAACACTTTATTTTTCTTGTACTGTCTGTCTGAATATACCTGTATTCATGCTCTGTCTGAAACGCTCCGTTTTAGTGCATTTCAACGGAATGGCAACAGAATTGTGTTGCTAGGAAACAGCTTGGGTCCATGTTTACATCCTGTCAGTTGATGTAATTCACATACACTGAAACAGAAAACAGACTGAGACATATTTAGTATGTTCACGTTTAAAACTGTGAAATGGTCTAAATATTGTATATTTGTGACATCACAAATGGACAGAAATCCTAACGGCTTGATTCAAACGCACAGTTTCTGAATACGGGCTGTGTGTATTTCTCCATGGATTGAGTGTTTTGGTACTTTCACAGTATTTATATAGCACTTAAACCTGCTTTATAATATAAAAGACAATTCACAAGAAAATTTCACTTTTTACAATATGGGACCTTTAAAGTAACCAAGAACTCTTATTAGTACTAAACACAAAGTACAGCTGAGGCTGATGGGAATGTGATCAGTTTTGCAGGCATTTGGTCATAAAGAAACACATTTAATACAAATTTTGACCTGATGGTGCTGGATAAAAAAGTTAAAGGTGCTATTGATAAGACTGATAACATTCAGCCACGAGATGTCGCACTCTCCCTCCCCCGTTCCATTGCATTGACTTCACAACAAGTGGTTTTCAGTTCGTTGCACAGCCTGCATATTCTATGGTCAAGTGGAGTGAGACTCATGTCATGTCAAGCGATGAATCTTTCGTGGTAGAGTAATGAAATCATGTAGCTATGTATTAGCATGTAGCTAAAAATGTAATCAATAAGGGATTGCTAAAGTGATTACAATTCATCCTGAAGGAGACATAAACATCTAGACAAAATGTCATGGCTATACATCCAAAAGGTGTTGAAATATTTGATGTTGTATTTTGGCATCTAGAACCACAATGCTAGCGTGAATATAAGAGTCAAAAACCCATCTAACCCTCAATAGGAAGAAGCGGGTAAAAAAAATGAATCAATCACAACAAACAAATGGCTTTTTTCTGGTCTGTTGAGGAAGTGACTTCACCACAATAGCCAAGGACGCTGGACTCTGAGTGAGGACTGACAGATCAACTTGTTTTCTTTGGTAGCAGACTATCACCTTGAAAAAATAAATCATTGACAAAGTGATCGGCCGCCTTTTTCTCGTGGACAATGAGGCGGATGGAGTGTCACAGTTTCTGTAGTTCCTGAGATGTGATTTCAGATCAGAGGAAGGAGAAAGTGGACAGGTCTCAATAAGAGAAGAAGACTCGGTTCGTCTCTTCGGTAATGTCAGAAAGCCGTCACGGCTTTCTGACCTCAAATGTCTCAGAAGACAAGCTGGTCACCTTTGAGATCCGCTGTGCTGTCCCACCGTCTCACGTCGCCTCCGTCGATACGTTTTCAGCGATGGCCATCACCGTCTGTGCCCTAAGCTACTCCGCAATCTCTCAAACGCCACCTCCTCCTCAGCCCGCAAATCCCATCCACATCACCCTTCAATCTTCATCCTCCTGCTCCCCCGGCTTATCGATTTTCTATTTTCCCTTTTCTCCCCCTCCTCCTCCCCCCCTGTCCTCCAGCTCTCTCCATCTTCTCAAACCCACTTCCTACCGTTCAGCCCTTCTCTCTGAGCTTTTTATTCCGTTTTTTCTCTCCTCTCTCTCTTTCATTCTCTTACTCAATCTGGTCAGAGTTTCTCCTCTTTGACAAGGTCGAAGCCCCAGCCGTGCTCGGAGCTGCTTAAGGTTCGTAAATGGAGATGTAATGTAATAAGAGCGGTTGGGTAATAGAATCTATGAGGGCTGGGTCTGATCTTGTTAGAGAGGGCAAGCCTGGAAAGGCTCCAGCGGGATCCTGAGGCATCAGCGGCCTGGATGGAGGCTTTGTTCAAGACTTTCACACCGAGATGTAGAGAGAAACTATTCTAAGTTTCAAAATGCTCCTTTAATTATATACAACTGAATGTAGAACATTGCTATAGCATGGCTTTTATTGATTTTTATTCCAAGCTCAAGCTAATGGTGCATTCAGGTTCCTTGTTAACTCAAAAAGTTTGACATTTTCAGCTCCATCAGCTGTTTAAGCGGCTCAAACAGGTGACAAAGGCCCTCAAAAGAATCCAGAGGTATTAAAATCAACGTGGTCGCGCAGAAATACGTGAAATGACCACAAACTCTTAACAACACTTTATGTGGTGGTGGCACGTAATGTGTTAACATTGCGTGCCAACACCAAAGAAACAATTTAATGTTAGGTTTAAGACATTTGTACACTGGGGGGGCATGAGGAATAAACAACACAAAGGAGTGATAACGTTGGCATTTCGGACTACGGAGCCTCCTGTGTTGTTGTTTCATAAATACGGCAAGCACCCAGGAAGAGCGCTGGGCTTTGAATCAAATTTTCGTAGTGGCCAAATGGTGGAATTACAACTTCCGTGTTTGTCATGTGATGCCATTGGGCCCAAAAAGACTTTATCCCATAGACTTACATTGGGAAAGAGACATCTGTAACTCAGAGGACAACATTCCAGTATGAACACTCTAATAGTCCTTATTTAAATCATCAGGTCCTAAAAGTTGTAAAATGCACTAATAGCTGAATCCAGAGTTATTTCCTTTCCTCCGTTCAGCGAGGACTGGGAGGAGGAGTTAAAGGAAACACTACTGTGCCTGCTCTATAGGCCCAATGGATGAGGAAGATCCGGGTAGTTTTATACTTGTAAGTAAAGCTTTTTTTTGCTTCATGCTCCACTGAGAAACTCTCAGGTATGAACGGAGCCCCGCCTCCAACGCTGTATCCAGTTCTCTTTATACATCCATGAAATAGGGGCACAAGTCAACCGGTTCCACACAACATGATTGGTTGATGTAAAATAGGTGTTGGTTTACTGGATACCAAACTTGTGAACTTAGTGATGCTGAATGAATGAACCCTTAAATGATGGTTTAATTAATGTTATTTGCACAGGTTATCCGGTAAGAACAGGTAGATGGTGATGGGTCAATTAATCCAGGTCACACACACTCTCTTTGAGATGCCACTCATTTATCGTAGATGGTTTATAAAATCCTTGTGTGAAGATGTGTGTATAGTGTGGTTACTGAAATACAGAAAATAAATATAAATATAAACAGGCATTAGTAATATGTAGTACTAATAAACAAACAGTATGGTATGAAATACACATGCAAACATGCTTCTATGCAAAGCTAAACAGTTTAAACATGAATAAAGTAAGGAGAACACAGCCTTCATAACTGTAAATGAGCATAAAGAAAGCGCAAACTCAGGCTCTCATTCAGTACAATGTGCATAGTGCACACAGAGGGTGAGCAGAAGAATTGTACGAACGTCCCTTAATGGCGGCCGCGTATGCACGTTCATTGCGCTGCTCTAACTCAAACGATTGCTGACAGAAATACACAACTAATAACATAAACAACATTGTCGGGGATCATATACAGTACGACAACTATATGCATAAATCAACGATGTGTAAATTGGCGTGATATGTACCGTCAAACTATTCCGGAAAAACATGAGCGCAATGTAATGCACGAGCATAATAAATGAGACTTTGTAATTACTATAGCGATGCAGACACTGAACAATAGGCTACTATAATAAATACTCACATTCTCATGGACGCACAGGATAAACCATATCAATAAACAAAGGGAAAAGGAGTCCAGAAAACTGCAGCGGTGATGAAGACTTCTTTAGTTCAGGCCAAAAGTTGTACTACTGATGCCATGTTGAGTTGGAGGACAGATGATGCTTGTGATTGGTGTCGGTGATTGGAATCATAGCACTCTCTGATCATGTGAAGTCCACGCGTCAAGCCACAGACGTTAGGACTGTGCATGTGAACAGTGCATGGGCTGGTGAGGGGATGCTTGTGGGTTAAACTGCTGGAGAATATGTGACCTTCTGAACAGTTGATGTCTCTAAACACGGTGCAAAAGCTCAAAAAAATATTTAACTTGTTCTGAAAACAATGACTTTTTTGCTGTGTAATATTTGTGTTCTGTATGAAAGTATTCATGACAAAAACAACAGTTCAAGCCCTTAGGCAACAGGTTTAGGAGATAAAAGATCAGGGTTTGAGTTAAAAGAACTAGGGTTGTTATGTATCTTGTTACGTAGCCAACATAATTTAGAATAGCTCAACGTTGACTTTTGGTTTCACACGGGACACGAGCACATCAGCATATGAGCATATCAGTAATCCATCTAGTAAATCTATTCATACATTTTCCTCAAAAAAACAGAGCTTAAAGTGAGAGGGAATATTTGACTTGCTGGTCAGGTAGCCAGAAAGACTTCACATTAATGATAATGTTGATTTGTGTTTGCTAGATGTAGAAACAGTCAACTGTTAATAAACACATGTTTGCCATATTAACTCTATGAGATGATGTGTGTAAATGAGGAGGAAATTCTATTCTGGATTTTACAGGGAGCCAGTGCAGAGAAGCTAATACAGGAGTAATATGATCTCTTTTTCTAGTTCTTGTCAGTACACGTGCTGCAGCATACTGGATCAACTGGAGAGTCTTAAGAGACTTATTGGAGCAGCCTGATAATAAGGAATTGCAGTAATCGAGTCTAGAGGTAACAAATGCATGGACAAATTTTTCTGCATCGTTTTGAGTTCTGATTTTTGCAATGTTACGTAGATGAAAGAAGGCAGTCCTTGAGGTTTGTTTTATGTGGGAGTTAAAGGACATATCCTGATCGAAGATAACTCCCAGATTCAGGTGGGACAACAAAACTGACGAAAAATTCATTGAGTTATGACAACTGTTCCGCTGTCTATTTGACGTTTTGTCGAGGGAGTACCATGACAGAGTCAAAAAAGACAAATGTTGGCGAGAAATAGCGGAAGCACTTCATAGACAGCCCATACCGTCCTCTCTGTGCCACCCAGGACCGCGTCCACAACCGTTTTTTCTTTCTTTTCTTTTTCTTTTTGCAACACAAGACCGCATCACCATCACCGCATCGCCAGCATCACGCACAACGCTTCTGTCGCCATGATTGACAGTTGCTTCAACCGCCTCCCCGATGATGTCTTAACTCGCGCATGATCGTGGAATAATGTGCCTGATTGGTCGTGGTCAGACGTGTAGTCTTGCCAGTCACTCGACCAAGACACTGCAAGAGTTTATGGCGCTGTGATTGTTAGATCTGACATGGTGACCATCGTCAAAGACAAAAATATCGTGTAGTCTGATCCCGGCATAAGTGAAGTGGCCCAAATCAGATTTTTTTTTTTGCACATGGGACTCATCTTTTTTTTTTTCATAACAGTGTGAACAGCACAAACCATATGGGATCTGATCTTTTCAATTCTGATTTAGGTCACTTTCATATTTGGTCCTGAAGCAGATACAGGTCAGATTTTTTGCGATGCATCAGTCTGAACAGTTATATCGGAGTTCATTCAACTGTTTTGTCCTCGACTCCACATCCACATCCACCTCCATACGGAGCAGTAGCCATTACACCACAAAAAGCCATAAATAAAAATGTGGCTTTCTTTCTCCTCGTTCTCGTTGTTATCTGCTCACAAATTTTATTGCACATCAACTTAGAAATGAAACAGCCTGTTTTCATTCTCACGGCGTAAAATACCAACGCTTTGTCGCGCCCCATGGCATGTGATGCAGACGCACAAGACACATTTTAACGCCTGTAAACACACCGGGTTTTCAAGCTACTACAATGTGAACCCATACGCAACAAAATTAAACACAGAGAAAATGGTCGGGCAGTGTGGTGTCATACAGTAGTTTGAAGAGTGAAAAGACACAGGGCAGTAGGAGGGGAGGTGGATGGGTCCAAAAAACACAAAGCTTTCATCCAACCCGCGCGTTACGTTTCACTTTACAATCAGCTAATCGTTCATGACCTGTGTTCACAACATCGTCCTATTTGCACTGTATAAATGTAGTCATTCAAAGCCCAACCATGTTGTTTTTTCCTAAACCTAAGCAAGTGTTTTTATTTAATTCACAACATGAAGCATTTAGTGCGACACAAAAAGTGACGCCACGGGGTCTGACAAAGTGTCAGAATGTGACTAGTTGGGATGAGAACATGTTGGTTCACACCATGAGTTCGAAGCATGCCCAAGTTTGACTTGTGTGATCCAAACATTTCCAATAACTCCAGAGCATTGTAAAGTCCAAAAGTCAACAGTTTTTGAGAAAAGATAGATGTAATCATTTCCCAAATTCACAACATGTTTTCATTTGTTGGTGTTTAGCCTTTCAAAAACAACATTTTCACTGCAGTCAAAAAACTGTTTGCTCGCAAGGGTGGCACGCACTGACGAGTTATATTCATTAAAGAAAGTTGATTTAATAAAAGAAGACTAACTCATTTAATTCGATGAATCACTTTATTCAAATTGTGGGTTTTGTTTGAGGATTTTCAAAAAATGTTTTAGGGTGACGACATCATAAAATATCACGCCAGACATTTAAAGCTTCATTTGAAAACCTCAATAGAAGAATGTAAAAAAAATGACATTTGGTAGCCTGCAGCCCTAATTCAAATAAAACACAGGAGCAGAAATTCTCACTGCTCCTCTCCGCTCACATGCCGTACCCAAAACACGGGAATGACTTTCCAGTTTATCTGCTTTGCTTCGACATTTAATTCTGAACGTCTTCATATTATCTGAATTTAGCTTTAGAAATAATTATGAGACCCTTTTGATCATTAATTATACTTCACATTTTCATTTATGTTGCATAACTACCTTTATGCTTACCTTTATTTGCTAACTTACACTATTTATACCAAATATTCCATATTTAAACAATTTGCACCCAATTAATGGATCAATTCAATGAATTCATGCTCTTGGATATGAAATACATTTACTTACAGCATCTTACAGAACATTCATTTAAGTTTGAGAGAGAAAATATGAATATAAACTTAGATGACGTGACCTTTAGAGCACTAAGGGCTTTGAAAGCTGCTAGTTCAGAGGACAGTCTTTAAGTATATTTAAATTTTACTATTTTCTACAGTACATTCCTCTGTCAAATTAACCGTAACCAACAGAAACCCATCGCAGTGACTGAATAGTTATTTATAGAATATAAAGGAATTCTTGTGCCTGAAAAGAATTCCTGACATGTTGGAGAAAAAGTTCTCAAGGCTGTGTCTGATTAACCCAACGTGTTCAGACTTTGAAGATGTTTAACAACACACACAAAAGAAATCTTTGGGTTACTTTTTCTTCGTCTTCCCCCCCGCCCCGGCCCTGTAGCCTTGTTAAACCAGCGTCCCGTCCCAGGATGGATCGCTGCTAGTTCCTCTGTCCCATCAGTGGTGACCTTCAGCGGGACTCTGATGCAGTGGGATATCACCCAGCTTGGCAGCACCAGACGGGCCACCGCTAAGGCAAGGACGCAACCGCTGTGGATCTATCACCCAAACAAACGGCTACTTCCTCGTAGAACGACGCAGGAATACATCAAACTCCAACACAACAGCAGGTCACTGCTGCAGGTGTTCTGCCGACCAACTCTTTCCTCACACAGGAACAAAAGCTTGGCAATCTAAAATTTAGTGAAATAAGATGAGTATGTTTCATCACTCTGAAAGGATTAGGCGAGGAGACATGACTATACAACAATAAGTAAAAGAAAGTGAGGCGGTGGTTCAATCACCAACTTATGACACACGTTTGCAACTGGGAGGGACGTTTGTTTTAAATCTAAAACAATACTTTCCTTAACTTAAAAGTTAGGACCAAAACCTTTACCTTCTTCAGTTTGATCACAATGCTGAAAAAAGTTTGAAACTGTTTTGCTCAAAGCTATAGGACACACACACACACACACACACACACAGACCAGATCCACTCCTTCCGTTCTTACCTTTCACAATAAAAGCCCTAGACTACTGTACGCTATTTCAGTGGTTCTCAAACTGTGGTAGCTCTCTGTAGTGGTACGCAGAGGAATCTCTGAAATATTTTTTAAAAATTAATAAGAAATAGGGCTGACCCATAACTCGTATTTTCATCGTCATCACATGAACAAGCGCGATGAACACATCGCAAAAGGCTGTCTGGAACGCGATGAATCAGAACAATCATTATATTTAGGGATGGTTAACGCTGCACATTCTGCTCGAACTCTGCTCTGCCTGCAGTCTCTCATCCTCCACCGCTTTAGACAGGCACGGTTAGCTTGGTGGCTAACAGCTAACTGTAAACACGTGTAAGTTATTTAGTTGAGTTGTGATTTTAGTTCCCTGGTCAGCAGTGATCTGACTTTAGTTCCCTGGTCAGCAGTGATCTGACTTTAGTTCCCTGGTCAGCAGTGATCCAGTGTTCAGTGTCCGGGGAGTTTATTGTGAAGGAACGGAAGGTGTGAAGCGGTGATGCGCTGCAGACTACGGAGCCTCCTGTTATTAATTTATTACATTCATCTTCTTCTTCTTCAAGTATAGGAGCAATGCAAAACTAAAGCTGGCAGTAGACTGAATAGTCTCGCTGTTTAGGTTAGTTTGTCACATATCTTACTAGTAAACTCATCAGTTGGCTGAAACCAATCAGACCCTCTTCCCTCTATCAGCCCTAATGTTACTGCAGCAGAGGGAGGAGGACAGAGGGAGGAGGACAGGAGGACATAGGACAGGAGGAAGGACTGATACTGACTGATGTCTGTGTTCTTCAGTCTTTATAAACTTCACTTAGTAGTTTCATGTCAGGAATATGATTTATTTTATTAACATGTTAGATTGTTTCCAGTGAGATATTAATGAGTTTATATGGTGACTTTAGTGTTGTAAACTTTACTGTTGCTGCTCTAGAAACAACATTTAGCCTAGTTATAGTTTAAATACAATATATGTATGTGTATAGATAATATGCACACTTCAATATTTGTTTATTTATCGCAAGTCATATCGTCATCGCAATACTGAACAGTGTTATCACACATGGCAGATGTTCCTCATATGGTGCAGGCCTAGTGTGAGAGGCTGCCCCTTGTGTAGTATGAGAGTTGTGTGGAAGACTTTAAGTGCCAGTTCTAGTGCTCCCCTTTCACAAAAGCCAACAATAAGTAATAATCATATTAGGAATAAATGTGCCTCCTGTGTGAACTGTGCATTGCTGAATAGTGTAGGCCTATGCTACTGTATTTTAACATCCGTCATAATGGTGGGACTTGAAGAGACAAATATTTTCTGAGGTGGTACTTGGTGAAAAAAGTTTGAGAACCACGACGCTATTTCATTGAGTTTCCTTTTAGTGAAAGTGAATTCGCTCTGGTAAACATTTACACAGTGTATAAGTAGTTCAGGCTATACGTCAGTTTACCTCAGACAGACTGTCAGATGCTGCTCTGGGTCAATAGGTAGTTGGTCCTCTGCATGCTTGGAACCTTTTATTGAAAAAGTGTTGCAACTTTCGCAAATTTGCACCGCTGCCGATGCAAAATATTTGCAGGTGAGTATTTCGCATTTTTGTGTTGTTTATTCATCGCGTGCCCGGTGTGTAAAGGCTTAAAAGCTGCATTAGTTGATTTTATTTGGTCTCTTGGGGGCAAAGAAACCATCTGTAAACACAACCTTGACATATGAGCTTATACATTTTTTATGGCAGTTTTTTTCAAACAGTTTTTTTGAATTGCCTATTTACACATCCAGCAGACACGGAGCAACATTAGTATTCATTTGGAATCATTCTGCCACCTAATGTATGTAAGTATATTGACTTAATTTATTTAGGAATTGACCATTTATAGCAAACTGTTATATAGTTTTAGTGTGAAAAGAACACAACAACAGAGCTGTCAAATCTTTGCAGCAACAAGGGTTGTGCAGGGAGAACTAATCCCCCTTCCTTAACAAACACATACAATAACATTAATAAAATGGATTTTGATTAAGTCAACAATACTGAAAATCACAGAATATAATGACTGTGTTGTGTCTGTGTTAACATATTGGATGTTAGCTAGTTGCCTGGTAGCCAAGCAGCGAATGAACCATGATTGAAACTACTTCCTGAATTAATGGTGTTCTCCATTGTGTTCATGAAATGGATGTACCATTGAGGAAGTTAAAGGACGTGTGACAAACACTTACTGAGCTGCGTTACTTCATGGATTCAAAATTTAAAAGACAATAGCAGCCTATAGTCGCCACACAAAATGTTGGCAATGGACGTTTCTGCAAATCATGGATACGTTTAATGACGATGTTTCTGTACCCACAATAAGTTTAGAAAAAGATCCTGGTTTGTGTTCAAATAATAACGTAACAACCGACATAATTCAATTCAATTTATTTTTATATAGCATCAAATCATAACAGAAGTTATCTTGAGATGCTTTTTATATAGAGCAGGTCAAGACCGTGCTCTATAGTGGGACAACGCAACAAAACCACTGGTTTAAGAAAGAACTACATCGTTGGTCTTAAAATGACGCCGTCTGTACAGTGAAAATGCCACTGAACGTTGTGAACACGGGACACAAACAAATAGCTGATTGTAACGTGATGCATGGGAGACGAACAGCGGTCTTCTGGATGAAAGCCCTGTGTTTGTTGGACCCATAAACCACCCCTCCCGCCAACCATGTGTGTGTCTTTTCGCTAATTAAACTGTCACTTGCTCTGACCGAATGCAAAAACATGATCATCGCCATTCAATGTATCCGTGGTTTGCAGAAATGTCCAATGGCAACAACAATGGCGATTGGGCTGGAGAATGGAGCGTAAAAATATACTGAGCTAAAATGTCTACAATATTTGTTTTTAACTTTATCTCTGAGCCAACACACCACCATGAGCTATTTTCTCACTTTATTTTCTCTCTGTAAGTCCCTCCTCCATTTGTGTTGCATTTTCAATGTGGGACAAAAGTGCGTCCATCAACACCACACTCAAAAATCAAGAGATTTCATGCTGGCACTTTTAAGTGCACTTGTCATTTTCCAGTATGCATCTACATACTCCACAGCATGGTTAGAGTGTGTGGTGAGAAACACAGGTACTCTTAAGAAAATAAAGACAGATATGGTGCACACACACTCACACATATAGAGCCATAAAGAGGACGGAATCCCTGACGTTTTCTGCAAACACAGTCCTTGTGTTCTCTCAGTTAGCCTCGCAGCCTCTCGGTTCAGCCGGCGTTTGATAAACTTCCCTTGACGCCGCGTATGATTAATGATGGTTAGCAGAATTGAATTAAGGTTAAGAAAGACATGGCTGCGGCAGTAGGGGCGGTCAGAGGGGAGGGAGGGGGCAGCGCTCGGGTTGAAGGTAGCAAGTGCGGTAAATAACTTCTTTAGAGGAAATATACAGCAGCCCCTCCTCTGCGCCCTCTCCGCCATGCCAAGTAATTACTCGCCCTGGCCTCCTGTAATAATTCCTATTACAAGCAGAACGGAAGAGTCGGTAACTCAGCACGCAGGACAAGGTGAAGGCAAGGCCACGGAGCAGCGGATCAATATTTCATTTACTCACCCTGCTTCAGCATCCCGGGCCTGGATCAAATTCACCAACAGAGGCGAACGGAGAGAGAGAGAGAGAGAGAGAGAGAGAGAGAGAGGGAAGGTAGAAGAAAAGAAACTGAACAAGGTCCATTGAAAACAACGACACAAGGCCTCTAATTTCCTCTGGGTTTTGGCAGGAGGAGGGAGGGAAGCAGTACGGGCTCTGGAGATGGTGTTCTGGAGGTCAGGTGTGTGTGTGTGTTAATGTATAGAGATGCTCCCACAAGGTTGTCAATCACACACAATCATCAGAGAAAAGAATATTGGAAATAAAAGACTAAAAAAACACTTTAGTCCTTGTGCTTGAAAGGCAATTCCTTTTTTCTAGATTGATTGAACATTTAGACAAAAAAGGTTAGAAGACCCGCTTATATAAAAGCATTTCAAACCTTGGAGAAGTTCTGTATAAAGTTTCTGATTTTATATTGTTGGAAAAAAACAGATGTAGCTGTTGATTTCTTTTTCAGTTGCTGAATATGTGTGAAGGTGATCCACTCCAGCAGTGACGGAGGCGGTGAATAAAGCTCTGTATCAGCATGGCAGACTCCAGTTTCCTGAACCAGAGTGTGTTTGATACTCCTGGAACAGCTGTGCGGTCTGCATTGATTATCACTGAGTGAGGGGTCATCGTGACACCAGCAGTTTATTCTGTCAGATTAACATGCTTTTAAGGCTGACTCCACCTCTAACAACCTGGAGCCAGCCTCAAAGACTATCTGGAAGATTGTAAGTAGAGCGGTTAAGGTTAGACCACGTCCCTTTCCCCTTACATTCCCCTTTAAGTACCTTTAAAGCTGCAATAATCAACATTTTTATTTTAAGAATTGGTCAAATAATAATAATAATATGTGTAATGCAAAAGGTGTCACTCATAGTGACAAATCACTCACCCCTGCAGTTCCCCTCAGAGCGTCTTAATGTGGTTCAGGTCATTGCTTTGATTTTACAGCTCATTTACTGTAAAGGGTTAAACCACCTGTACGCTACCTGCCCAGCACCGAATCAGAGACAAAGTTAGCGACTAGCAGATGAACATAGTGGAGCTTTAGCAGCTAAAGAGCCAGATATTTCCCTCAGGAGACCAACTCCACATTAATACGAATGTTGCTCTGTGTCTGCTGGATGTGAAAAAGGCAGGCGTGTATGATGTAAAAATAAATGTAGGTGTTCCCTCTATGGCATGCCGTTTAGGAAATTATTATATATATAATGTGAAATTTGAGAATATTGAATGAAATCCTGAATATATGGAATGAAACTCTGAGAATATGGATGAAATCTGACATCATCACGGCGCTGCTGCCATCTTGTGTTTTAGGTCAACAATAATTAAACAAGTGTGTAATTATGGACTCTGTCTGATGTCTGATAGGGTGAAAGAGGCTAAATCTATGAAGTGGGAAACCCCACAGTATACTAAGACTATCTTGGCCATGAGGTCAAAATGGTGACCTGAACAAGGATCCCTTCGTCTTGGCCTTTTTTAGCCCAAATTTTGCACCGGACATGGTTTAACAGTGTAATCAGGCTGGCCCTGTTAACTTCAAGGTAGGGAAATATCATAACCGCATCAAATTTATAGGTATTTGCTATAGAAATGCCAATGCGTTATCTCAACACGTTCTCCTCCCAACTTGCCACAAACCGCAGCTTTATCGCCACATACTTTAGGATTAGGCAACAAAACCACTTATGCCTAGTTCACACGAGACAAATTCAGCCCTGATTTTCCGCTCCCCAACAGTTTTCCGAGCTCCCCGTCAAAAGCCCCAGATCCAAGGCAAATTGGTGTTGTCTCGCCGCTCGCACATCAGTGCTTGAGTGTGATCTGGTCAAAGACGTTCGCCGATGCCTTGCAGACACATTCCAGATATCTACTATGCTAAATATCTGGACCTGTCGGGGACTCTGGCCATGAGCTACAGCCAATGAGAGACCGGGTGGAGGGGAAGCCTGGGGGAGGAGGGGTCGCCTGTAACAACAGCAACTTACTGGATGTGTTGCATTTTTAACACGGAGCAAAGTTGTTGTTGCACCTAGAGGAATAAATAATAAAAAAGAGTGTGGGAACCGGAGGAAACTGACTATTTTATGAACACGTGCCAACAACATCAGTAATGTGTCTTGTGTATGGTATCACGTCATTTACCGTGTAGTTCTCACGTTTTTTATGGAGTTAACGTAGTTTGTTGACCTCATTGGGGATTCCTCCTGGTGAAAGATCTCCCCCTGTCGCCGGTCAGTTATGTAGTGTGAAAACCACAACGATTAAAGACTCA